>VDFB02264940.1:0-75513 GCA_007258455.2 Sequoia sempervirens
CCTACCAAGGATTAAATTTGATGGTTGACTTTACCTGTTAACAAATTTTTTAATTACGGTTATCTATTCAAGGATGCCCTAAAACATTATGATATACCTTAGTGTATGTAAAATTATATATAAATCAAACATATATATCATTATAATTCTATATAAATTTTCACAGTTTATCCAAAATATCTCCTTTTACAATCTTTTTAAAATTTTGATTGTATTCTACAGCAAAAATCTTTAAATATGGTCATATGGCCATCAAATTTAAGTTATCATTTAAAAACAATATAAATAATATCTATATTAATATTAAAAACAAGGTGTTCGACCAAACATGTCTAGTATGTTCGGTCGAACCAATTTAAATTCCTTTTTTTAATCTCATATGTGAGTGGTTCGGTCGAACCCCTATTTGACCGAACATTTTGAATTTGTTCGACTGAACAATTGTTTGGCCGAACCCATCTTTTTTCATCCTTGCTTCCTAAGGCACCAGAATTGCTGAAAATTTTGCACTTCGAAGCTCAATTTGAGAATGAAAATGGAGGAGATCTTAGAAACCCAACTAGTATCGAGTTCCCCTCAAAATGAGCTATCCAACGAATATAATTTTAGTATGTTTTGATTATATTATCTATCTGTTTTTTAAGTTTTATTAAATATAGGTTTTTCACTAAAAACAAAACTCTCTATTCTGCACAAGTGGAAAAATAGAAGATTATCAAAAAAATAATTTAAAATATGAGTGCACCAGATATTGGAGTCCTTGATCCAACAAAAAAAAAAGAATTTTAATACATACAATAAAAGTTATGCTATACTACGTGTATGTCCGAATTGTAATTGATTTGACTTTGAAACTTGATTAAAGAAAAAAATATTCAATAAAAAACTATCTAACCAAGTGGAAGCACTAGATATCGGAGTTATAAATCTAAATTTGAAAGAATTGAATTTTATCTTTCAAGGAAAAAGTTATGCTATAATGGTGGCGTCACTTTTTAAATGTTTGTTTTTTGAAAACCAATTTTCGTGGGAGATGGAAAAAGAAGTGCAATCTGATTCTAAAAAAATTGAAAAAAATATTTTTAGAATCTACAGACAAAATATGACAAGACTCTAGTTTGCATCATCTTCAAATTCCTTACGGTTTAATCGCTATAAGTGCCCAAATGTGGAGATTGTGTTAAAAAAAAAATATCAGTGTCCAGTTTGGCCAAAAATTGTAAACCACTATTGTGGGATCACCCTTGTAGTTTACATGAATTATTCATATTTTTTTTATACCATTGCATATTATAAGTTATATTAATTCAAATATTTGTTATATTAAACCTGTTGCTAATACTTAATAACCATAAGAGAAAAAGTGGCATCACATTTGGTAGTAGTATCTCATAATCAAAGCCTTCCTATTTTTTATTTCATTTTATATTTTCAACTTTCATATTAACCAATATTTAAAATACTCCACATGTATATCTAGTATTAAACATTTGCATTAACCTTTAAGTCATTAGACTTGATTCTATAAGATACAACTTATAACCTTTGTTCATATGCTAATTTTCGTTTCTATGTTTGTTCATTAGCATAATTTTGGCATTATTAAAAATCCTAGATTATATGTGTGTCCCTATCCATATTTAAAATCTTATCTAGAGTTAACATTGCCTAGAGCAACTCCCTATTTATATATTATATATCCATTTCAATATGTAAAATGAGCACAAAATAATTCTTTGGATTTGTTATTTATTTTCTATATCTTATATGTTCCATAACAACCTTGTGTTGAACCATTCTTAAATAAGTATGATTGAAAATTGCTTCAATATATCTTCTTTATTTATTTATTTATTTATTTATATATATATGAGAACAACAAACATATACGCTTGGGTTTAATTTAATTGTAATTTGAAGTTTATATTTCACGTCTCCCTAAAACACTTCGAACTTTAAGTTTAAGTTGATAATGCTCCATGTCCAAATCTTTCAAACAAACGTATACAGTTTATAGGCCGCTTCCCTAAAGAAACTAGTCTCATTTCTAAGAGTTGAGAACTCTTGCATCATGGGTCATGTCTCCTAAAGATGGCATTCGGTTTCCTGTTTCCCCATTAGCTAGAAATATGACACGATTAAAAGTTCCTTATAAATCGACAATCTATTCAACACGAGAAAATTCAATAAACTAGCGTTTACAGGCGATAATGATGCCAACACCCATGGCTCTAGTCTTCTCTAACTGGAAGCAAGCCTTTTTCTCATTCTTTCTGCTGTGATTAAATATGCACAATAGAGATAGATAACTTTACCTTATTCCTTTTCACCTGTTTGTAGTGATTAATCATTCAAGATGGTTTTGATTTGTATTCATTTGTCGTTTCTGAAGCTGAACATGGTGAATATACTTTAGAAAAATAATGTCTACTTATGTTCTGGATAGTAGTGGCAGCTTAAATGCAGCTCATGGGAACTACCTACAAAAACCAGTTGCCTTGCCATCGACAACCATCTATTAATCAATTATAATCCGAACAAATTCTGGTCAGGGAAGGTAGAAACTCTTACTCAAGTCTATCGGTTTGCTTATGTGCACTTGTAAACTCTCTTGGTATCATAAATCATAATATTTGAGTACAAGCAAAGCATGAATTGACTTATAACATAAAATAAAGACCCCTCCATCTGTATGCCCAAAACAAGCAACCTCAAAGCATTTTTTATCTACCTACGAACGATTTCAAATCAATACACTTTTCTAAATCTATCTACCAAATTTCAAAGGCGTGTTTACCTTAGTCTATAAGCCAGTGTTCTAAGAAGCACTTATGCGGGGAAACTGAGGGTAGAATGAAAGATCGCCACTAGTATTTGACTTGCCAAGCATAAAAATACCATGGTGATGTTCAACAGGACAAATTTGGCCCATCACAGTTGTAGCAGGAAAATAGGCAATATCACGAAAACCCTCACCCATGACTTTATGATGCATTCCATAGTGATTGAGATTCCCATACACCATAAACACACTATCATAGATACTACAGTCCACATATACAAATGTATGTAAGATACCGATGTTGACTTCTCTTCTGTGTTATTTGTCCTTGATGTCAGAAATGATTGGTTCATGGTTTGGCATTGGCATATTCATTGGTGCATTTGGCTATTGATGTTTCAATACTTGGCATATTCAATGATTACTATATGGACAGTGATTTGATGGTTTATCTTCAGTTTTGTTTTGTGGTACTGATTGTTGGGTTTGTGTGCAGAGGCTATATATTTGTTCAATGGAGTTGTTCCTTCATACATGGTGTTTGGCATGGTTGACTTCAGTTATTACATAAGTATTGTGGGTTTGTTACAGATATGGTATTATAAAATGGCATCTACAGGTTTGGCACATAATTATGTATTTTTCACAAAGGCAATACTTTATCATTTTTACTTTGATGGTTTACATGGTGACATTCATAAACAAGAGGCAATGAAATATAGAAAGGTTTGTATTTCTTATAGCAAAAATATGCTATATTTGATCACTTTAAGTTAAAGCCATTCATGGCCTTGATTTGGAATATTCGGGCTCCTCACAAGTGATATGGTTTACATTTTAATATTCTTCAAATTCTAGCCGATCATACCACTTTACATAATGTTTACACATTGGCCTTTTATTTGAGTTTAAAAATTAAAGACATTTAATAGTTATCAGCTATCATTCTATGGGTGATCACATTGTTAGTTTCACCTTTCATTACACCAAGCATACCATATTATATTGGGCTTACCGTGTTATTATTTGTCTTGACCTCATTTTATTTACAAGCAAGTTGACTTCACCAAAGTCACACGGCAGTAACATTTGTTATCAAGTTTTTGTCAGCAGCCATCATTTGATATTGGTAATAATGTTGTTGGTTCTTTCACAACGGACTTAAAGTGATTATTATGTTTGTTAAGTGTTTCGGACTTCAAACATTATCAAATGTGAAAAAAGCACTTAAGAGTCTTTGCTTTGAAAGGAGTTAGGGCAAGTTCATTATGTTGTTTTTGCTCTAAAGACACTTCTCAGCGCCACCATGGAGAATGTGCAGTTACAGTATACAACTGGTTTTTGAGCTTATCCGTATGTTGGAAGTTTGATGAGTTGCATAGTGAGACCGTTATAGAATTTTCGCAACCAATTGGTAATGTTTTGACCGCCATGACAAATATTTGGTTTTCAATCTAGAAAATCTTGTGTTGGTTTTAAGCAACTGATTTTGTGGTTAAAAATTTGTTGAAGATTAGTTTCAGTTTGTGTTTAACCTGAGTTTATACTCAAGGGTTTCATTTTCAATGGCTATACATTGAATTTTTTTGGATATTCTTCAAACCCATTATAGGTATCATGATTTAATTGTATTATTTTTCAGTTTATCCAAACCCTAGTTAATTTGAATACAAGTTTTGCAAATAAGAACTGTTCTATATTCATTGTATAAATATGTGGCTAGAAGCCATTCTTGGTGAACAAAAATTTGGTATTGTTGAGAACAAGGGTTCTTGAGCAAAACAAGGTTATGTTATTAAAGCATCTTTTGTAAAATAGAGAACTTAAAGAGTTCATATCTCTGATTCTTATTACAGAGATTGCATATATTTCAGTAAGGTTATATTGGTATTGTTTCATTCAGTACACATTTTTTTAGTGGGCATTATTGAAAAATCATACTTGTATTTTGTTGAAATTTTGTGACTACAAATAATTAATGCAGTTATAAGGTCCTAACAGTTTGCATTATCATGAGATTTTGTTTCAAAAGAAGTTGGTGCTTCTAACTTGAAGTGGGTGTTTCAGTTTACTATTGGAGTTGGTGCTCCACATTGTTATTGGAGTTGGTGCTCCACATTGTTACTAAGTTGGTGCTCTGAGAAACATTGTAATAAATTTGGAATTAAGCATGTAAGGCATTTTGGAGTGGTTTTTCTACCCCAAGAGGGTTTTCCACTCGTCAAAATTTTGTGTTTCTCTTTTGTTTGGTTTGTGCTTGTCTTGTTTAAGTTCTCTTTCTGTTATATGTTAAAATGGTTTATGCAATGCTCTGATACTTTATCATAGTTTCAAGTTGTCTTTAAGATCAATGTTCAATTGTTCATGTTCATTGTATGAATATTAAATTTTTCCATAAGTGAGTTGGTGTCTTGTGTAAAAGAAAGCATCAAAAACTTGTTCATTCAGCTTTATATGAACAATGTATATCATGCTTTGATATGAGTTGTTAAGCATTCATGTTATGTTTGGTTAAGTCATTGGAAAACAATCATTCAAAACCCAGTTTTCACATTGCATATACAAGTCACTCATTTGTTCAAGGTCAAAAAATTCAAATCTGCATTTTAAGTCAAAGAAAAAAGTTTTTATACATTACTCTGATTCACCCCTCCTCTCAGAGTAATTCCACTTCCAACAAGTGGTATCAAAGCATAGGGTCTTGCATTAGGTTTCATACCAAGGATTGATTCTAGTCTTGGAAGTTGGCCATAAAGGCACATGCACCTGAAGGTTCATCTGCTACAAGAGCTCCTCTATTTGATGGCTCTAATTATGTGTTCTAGAAAATCATAATGGAAACATATCTAATATCTTTAGATCTTGATGTTTGGAAATTAATGTGCAGTAAATACATTGTACCTGATACCATACCTACAGATCATGATGAGAAAAGGAAATATGAAATGAATGCAAGAGCTAAACATGCACTCTTGTGTTGCTTGACAAAAGATGTATTTTTTAAAGTCATGCATTGTAAATCTACATATGAAATTTGGGAGAAGCTTGAAAACGTGTATCAAGCAAATGAAAAGGTTAAGCACTCTAAAATCCTTACTCTCAAGAATCAATTTCAGGAAATGAGAATTAAGGATGATGAAAAGATTGTTGATTATTTCTTAAGGATAGGTGAAGTTGTCAATGCAAGAAGAGGTCTAGGTGAAACAATTGAAGAGTCTGATGTTGTTCAAAAGGTGATTAGGACTTTGCATCCTAAATTTGAGTCTAAAGTTTCTACTCTTGAAGAAAAGAAGTATTTTGATTCACTTACCTTGGATAGTTTACAAGGCATATTAATAGCCTATGAAATGAGGATAGGAAGCTCTGCTTCAACCTTTAAAGAGACTGCTTTTAAAGCAGAAAAGAAAGAAGATGTAGACAGTGAATTGGAATTGTCTGATTCTTTAGAAGCTCTTTTAGTGAGGAAGTTGACAAAGAAATATAAAGGAAAAATGTCATTCAAATGTTGTACTTGTAGCAAGTCTAGACACTTTGCTGCTAAATGCCCTTATGGTGATCAATCCAATGAGGATGAAAAGTCAGAAAAATAGTATAAGAAAAAGGTTTTTGATCCTAAAAAGAAGTTTAACTTCAAAAAGAAAATGAGTCTCTTTACCAAAGAATACTCGGATGTTGAGACAAATGACTCACCTGGTGATGAAGGTGAAACTTTATTCATGGTTGAAGTTGATTCACAAAAGGTTTCAATTAAAGAATCAGATAATCAGTCTGTTTTAGAAAATGATAAAATAGATCTAAAAGGTGAAACTGTATGTATGGCCACAATGAATGAAATGGAACTACAAGAAAATAGACTTGCAGAGACTTATTCTTCTAATAAAGAATTGAATGGTTTTGAGAATGAACTGAAAATTGCTCTAAGTGAAGTTCAAAATTTGAAGGACTTAGTATACAAGAAAATTCAGATTGAAAAAGATACTGAGAATCTAATAGGTAAGATTATAATCGCTGAAAAGGAAATTACTAATTTAAGACTTCAAGTTGAAACTCTTAAGATTACAAGGATGCAATTGGAATTCAAGCCTAAAGAAAAGTGTTGTATCTTAGAAAATAAAATCAACAATCTTAGAAAGGAATTTGATAAGTTTACAGATCTTTTGAATAAACAAAGGTCTTATGAAGACAAGTCGGGTCTTGATTATATGAATGATTCTAGTGATTTTCTAGATATAAATATAAAAGCTAAATATGGCAGATCTAGACAAGCTTCCTAAAAGAAGAAAACTAATCTTTCTAAGACAACTATGCAAAACAAAGTTAAGTTGATTTGGATGCCTAAAAGGAGCAATGTAGAACTGGAAGGTATCTTTAGTCAAACTAAATTACATGCTAAAGTTGAAAATACGTGGATCTTAGATAGTGGTTGTTCTCATCATATGACAGGGGACAGAAGTATTTTTACTAAACTTGAATTTGGTGATTTTGGTTTAGTATGGTAACGATGATTACATACAACTTATGGAAAAAGGCATAGTGGTTTTTGGTAACATTTTCTTGCCAGATGTTTATTATGCAGCAGATTTAAAACACAATATCTTCAGTGCAACACAAATATGTGATTGGGATTTATGTATTCTTTTTTATGATTGTGGGTGTCAGATTAAAAGGAAATTAGGAGAAATAGTTATTGTTGGTTCAAGGACGCAGGGAAATATCTATGAAATGACTAGTGTGAAAGTGCTTGATCAATTGAGGAGGAATCTCTAATCATATTTCCTTTCACTAATCAATCTTTGTGATTGCATGGTGTGTTTTAAAGTTTTATCTTATATCCCTAAAAGTTAAACTGCAATCAAATCTGCATTTCAAGTCAAAGAAATTTTTTTTATACATTACTCTGATTCACCCCCCCTCTCAAAGTAATTCCACTTCCAACAACCGAATGCTTCTTTCAATTTGTTTTCTCTACAAAGGATGTATATTTGGAAAAAAGAGGTAAAAATTTATTAATCATAAAGAAGTACAAAGCAGAAGGGCAGCACACCCAAATCAAAACCAACTACTAACCAATCGTATCCTTATCAATTAATTGATCTTACATACAAGAAAGATCCAAAGGAAAAGAATTCTTGTCAACAATATTCCAACCTTCCAGCTGATCTAGCGTCCATTTAGCCAAGCAATCCGCCACACCATTCCACTCCTAAGGAATATGGGAAAAACAAACCGAGTCAAAATACCCATTCAAACTAAGAATCTGATGAATAACCAAGGCTAGCCACCAATTATCCCCATCCAACTGCCCCTCAGTCAACATTGAAACCACCACTTATGAATCGGATTCACAAAGGACCCTTCTCCAACCCAAAGCAAAAGCTCTCTCCAAAGCATACCAAATAGCAAGGGCTTCCATAAAATTATTAGTATGAAACCCTTTATAAGTAGAAAAGAAGAACTGGACGTCTCCAAAACTATCTCTACCAATACAACCTATCCCCATAGGACCAAGATTCCCTCTAGAAGAGCCATCCATATTAATCTTCAAAACCCCAGGATGGGGAGGATGCCATATGCCTTCCCTAACAACTTTCCTTAACTTGCCTATGCCTTTGCCTAACAGGAATACCATTCTCTTGAGTAGGGAATCTCAATCACTATATATATATATATATGTTTGTTTTTGTCATCCTCTTGGGGATAGAATATTTTCATCGCCCTAAAAAATATTAATTTCATCAAACGAAAAATATTTGAACCTTATTTATTTTCTAAGAAAATTAAGATCAAAAGTTGTTGCTCAGGAGATTATGGAAGGTCATGTAACTCTTGTTGCTAGTTTTTGGGAGATCCATAAGGGCAAGGAAACAAAGGGTGCATGCATTAAAGGAGATCGTTGCATTTATAAATAATATAGTTTCCATAGACGTAGAAGGTCAAAGTCGTGTGGTTGTAGAGAAAACAAAAATATTCTTTGCAAATGAAGATCTTACAATGTACTTGAATTGTATGAATTGTCTAAAGATCATGTGCAAGGAAAAGATGTTGGTATTTTATATGAGAAACCTTCATCTTCTTCGATTCTTAGCTAGTTGCACCTCTATATCTCTTGGCCATAAAATCAAAAATGAAACCAAACACAACTTCTATATTTATTTTTAGGGCCACATCATCAAATATGATGCCACATCAGCATGCTTTTTGTTGAGGTATCCAGAAGACCCCAAAAAAAAGTGAGACCAATAGTGGTGCACTAAGTCATGTTTTATTGGTGAGCTGATTTGGCATCACATGATTTGTCAGTTTATGTACTTTATGGATAAAAAATGTTTTGCAATTGGATATTAAGGTTCTCCACTATGGGGCCCAATAAGAACTACTTTTGTCCCCACTATTAGACCCCGCTCCACTATAGGCCCCTCTCCCCTATCTCATTAATAGTTTTTCTTTACAATATTTTGAGGTTTCTTGATGTACTCCATTTTATAGTACCTGTCAACCAAAAAAACTATGTGAAAGAGAGAATAGGATTGGCATGAATCTCTGCTAGCATACCCCATATGAAATGTTTGATTTGAACCTCTTTCATAGGACAATCGACAAGGAATTTTGTAGCAACTTTAGAAGCCCAAAAATCCCTTAAAAAAAAAGTTGGATATTAGCAATGTCTATGTCATCAATAAATCATAGTTGGTAGATTAAGGCCATTCAGATCAACATAATTGACACAATAATTAACTATATTAGCAAATTTATTAATCTAACATTTTAAATAATGTTTTGATAGGATCAATAAGAGATAAGACCCTCACCTCAATGCATGATCTTGTTTAGTCATACTATTACACCATTTTAAGGAAATCTCCACTAATTTTTTTGCTGCAAACAAATCATTGGATCTATCATCAGGATTTGCAACAATTTTGATCATTTTCATGACACATACCATGTTGTGATCTATCATGTCATGGAGTTTATGAATTTAAATAGATTGAACACAACATTTTAAGAATAAAACAATACGTTCAATATCTAGCTTAGTATTAAAAATTGCAAATCTTATAATATTAATATCATGGTTCATATTTCAACATAAAATTTGTGAAATAGTTATAAAATCCTACTTTAGTGATTTTCCCCTTCTTTACCAAACCTCTTCATAAGATAAATAATGTAGTAGTTCACTTAGAATTAATTATGGGAATGATAGTTAAAGCCTAACTCTTTCCATTAAGAGGTTTGTGGCATTCTACCCACTCTTTGCTCATTATATAAACATGTGTATACACATTGTTATCACAAGAATGTAAGATGTTCTTACATAAGTTAATGACAGGAAAGTATTCAAATTCATATAACCTAATTGTAAAGTAGTATCTTAATATAGCTTTTCCTACTTAATCATTTGTGTGTCATCCAAATTTAGATATTAGTGCTCAAATTCCAAACTAATTAAGCCTCTTTGACTCTTGTTCACACTTTTTGCATTTATAGAATAGTCATTTTTGATAGCTATATTTGTTACATAAATCTATTTTAAGTTACATTGTTAACCCATAACCCATGGATTCTAGGACCATCTTCACCTCTTGAAACTTGGAAAAATATGATGTTTAAATGAATTAGGTGGAATAAGACAATACTTTTTTTAGATATGAAAACTATCTTAGTGTCACACATGGGGACATGTCAATTTTTTTTAGGGGGGAGAGGCAACCTCTAAATTGTTTTGATTTGGAATGAACAAAAATTACATATTAGTGTAAACCTATAAAATTTAGTTCTATAAAATGTTCAATCCATGTTAATTATTTGCTATCAATGTGAAGATACCTAAAATGGTTACCATGTTTTATTCTATTGCACTTTGTTCTTAGACTTGATCAACCCAATGACTTTGTGCATATGCCAATTTAATTAAACTTGTCGTATAGGAAAAGAGGATACTTATGTAGTCTGAAATGCATGATTATCATCTTAGAATATATTGAGTATATAGGTTTACTTCTATAAATCATGAGTGACCACATAGTATTGGATATGCATAGTAATTATTGTATGATCACACTGTAATACTTCAATAATTGAAGGAGTTACATGAGCGAGTAAAATGGTAAATTTGAAATATAGGAGATTAAACACAAACTATAATTATCTTTTGTAATGACCCTTAATTAATTATGAGTCCTATTAACACAAATTGCAAATAACAAAAGGAAAATAATCAAATTCTAAATTGGTTATACTAATTAAATCAATTATACTAAGACTTTAATGTTTGCTTCATCGTTTTTTGTACTTATAATCATCACTTGTTGAAGTTGCTTGACTTTCAATCAGGGGTATGGTTAAGTAGGGTGGCTACAATGGGATGCCCATAGAGTTGCTCTCCCAAGCCCAAGGGCAGCTACTCTAGGCCCCCTTGGCCCACAATGACAGACCCTTAGTCATCATCATGAGTTGGCGTACTTGGGTGAGTCTCCTAGCACCTGCTATCCCTATTTGCACCACCCACCTCCCATCCCTTAAGACTGATAAAGGAAGGAACTTTAAACAAGGAAGTAATAATGCCATTCACTACCATAATTAGACTAATAATGCTTTCCCAAATACATTCATGGTTTTATGCTAATTCAGGCATGTATCATAGAGTTAATTATTTAAACAAGAATTAGTTGGTAACCACAGATTATCTACACACTGTAATGATTATATATGTATATATGCAAAGTGACGTTGCAATCCGGCACCCGCCTAGAGATAAACATTCAGTGTTTTATATACTTCTCTAAATTGAATACATAAACCATTGGCTCATACTTGCAAATCGGGGAGTCTTACCTCTACCGATTTTCAGATTACAGACTCTTTCCCTTCCTTTGCGTCATATCCTGCTTCGTCCATGCTAGGCCCTAATGCGGAAGACAAACATTAAATATAATTCCGACCAAGGAAAGGTCGTGTCCCTTAACCTCCACACTGCAACCCCTCGGCTGTTGTCCCGACTCGAAACTTGTATTCGCTGCGTCGTTTGCTTCACGGGACTCGCTTTATGACCAACTCTTAATATATGTTTATTAAGAGTGGAATGCTCGACGCAAAAACTAAGGTTTATTTATTTTAACTCACAAATTCTACCCTCGAGATTTTATTGCATTTCATATTGAATTAAATCGTAAGTCATTTTTTAATGCGCATAATACTATCTAGGTAACTTATATAAAATCTCATCTTAGTGTAGTTATCAATTTTTTTGACGTGGGCCCTCAAAAGAAAGATTTATTTAGCCAAGGTATTATTTTGATTTTTGGAACCACAAATATTATTTGTTTACATTTTTATTTATTATGCCAAAGTTGACCTTGCTATACGAAAAATATTTGTTATTTTCAATATTAAAGCATTAATTATTACATAGGTAATAATCAATATTATTGCATTTACAATCCCGATGACTTGGGAGGGTTATGACATCTTTTTAATTATGAATTCATGATAGATTTCATAAAACATCTATATAGTTCTCATCACAATTTTAATTGGAAAAGTGATTTTATTTAAATTACTTATGAATTTAAAATAAAATTAAAAAGGATGGTCTATGAATTAAAAGAAGCAAATAATGTAGATAGAGTAAAGAATAAAATAGATATATTATGAAGAATACAAATATTTAATGTTAGTATCTTCAAGTATTGATCATGTATTTCTTTGAGTTGTGATGCAAATACATCTTGTGCTACTGAGGACAATAGTTAATTTAGAGGGAAGAAAAGTTATGTGACTTTTTCTCCAAGAGGAGAAACTATGAAATAATGTATGTCCCCTACTTGGGATATTCCTAGATTTTTCCCTAAAAATACAATTAGAATCCCAAAATAAGAAAATTAATGCATTTAGGATTGTAAATTTACTAATTGAAATGCCCTTTATAAGCTATAAATCCTAGTTTAGGCTTGCACACAATATTAGTCACTAGAAATTGACATTAAATCATAAGCCATGAAAATATACATATTACTAATCATTAGTAAACATCTCAATATCCATGGACATTAGTCACATCAAAATCTAATTAAGGCAATAGCCATTCCAATGTGGATTCCCCACACTAATCTCATTAGGAATTCGTTGAAATGCTTGCAAACTACAATCTCAAGGTTCGTCACCCTTGTATTGTGAGAGCATGGAAGGTGGGTCGCCCTTCCATCCCTCAATCCACCTTAGAGGCGCTCCATCCTCCTTGATCAAGCTCAGGAGCACTTGTTCACCTCCCATCCCACAAGCGTTGTATCTTGGGGTAGTGTGCTTGATAAGAGCGTGAAGACTACCTTCCTTCCACCAAGCCCAAGAGCACACATTTGCCTCCTGACCCATGAGCACTCCATCTCGAGGGTAGTGTACTTGATGGAAAACTTGTCATGCCTTCACCTCTCATGAACTTGAGAGGTTGATTGACCTTCCTATTTTGCAACCACTTATCTAAATTCAAAATAGATTATTATAAGAATATATTATCCATATTCATAATAAAGAAAGAATCATAATTACTTTAAAAGATCAATAATTGTTGCAAGCATCATTATTGCATAATTGTATATAAACCATATATATAGCAGGTCATAAAAATGGAGTACATGATGAATAGACAATTATTATAGCAAGTCATAAACATAAGGCACAAGTCTATCCGTGGAGGCTAGAACATACTAGACGCTTAAGTCAAGTGACATGTTTGTTATGCAATTATATGTCTCATTGGGTTACAAGACTTCTTTCATGTGCAAACTATGTTGTGCTATTATGTATCCCTTAGTGGGGTAAGAATTTTTTCTCTTGTGAACCACAATTATTTTATGTTTTGTCTATAAGCCTATTTTTGCAAGCCTTTACACTATTTTTGCATTTATTGCTTTGTACGACCCTTTGTAGAATTGCAAACACTTTTCATGCCTTGCCTATTAATTTCCAATTCTGATCGAGCCTGGTGAAATTTCTTTGGCCATGTATTTTGACACTATATTATATTAGACGTGAATTTATGAGTCTTGTGTATTTTGTGATTGTGACACCAGACCTCAATTATATCCTCTTGACATATGGTGGAAGTAATGTCATAATAATTATTGTCTTCTTAAAAAATTGGATTTTGTCCAATTTGTTAAGATGCAATAGATATTGTGATTGATTCTTGTAAATAATATGGTGCTTAAATTCTTTTGAAAAATTTTAGTTTGAAATATTGACTCTTGTGATTAATATTTGTAAAGAACTTGGAAGATGAGGTATGTTTCAAGGTTTTATGTCTTTCAACATATGGTAAACGGACTAATATTATTGATATACTACCTTAGAATCTTGATGAATGGTTATAACCATTGCACTTTGAAAGGATTCATGGGTATTTGAGAGCTCTTATAGAGCCTAAATCAACTTGGCATTTTCATAATTGTTTCACATGGAGTAAACATGTTGAAACCACATTAGGCATGCAGCAAACACCCAAATATACATAAGACATGAAGCATACACATAAATACATGTAAGACACCAAACATACACATAGATACACATAAGACACGAAGCATACATGTGAAAGGCACACATATAGAAATGTAATGTTGGCCTTCTTGTTTTTATTTTTGATTTACTTAAGAAGAGGGCTGAATAGTTAATCCTAATTGACTGGCAATTAAAGTAGGTTTGTCTCGCAAGCTAGCGGGATTAACGCTCTTATACCACTATAATGTCCCTTGCTTGGGATATTCCTAGATTTTGCTCTAGAAGCACAATTAGAATCCCAAAATAAGAAATATAATGCATTTAAGATTGTAAATTTACCAATTGAAATGCCCTTTATAAGATATAAATCTTGGTTTAGGCCCTACACACAATATTAATCACTAGAAATGACATTAAATCATAAGCCATGAAAATAATCATTAGTAAACATCATGATATCCACAAAAATTAGTCACATCAAAATCTAATTAAGCAATAGCCATTCCAATGTGGATCCCCATAATAATCTCACTAGGAATTTGTTGAAATGCTTCCAAACTGCAGTCTCAAAGTTGGTTGCCCTTGTACTCTAATATTTGTTATATTAAATACACTGCTAATACTTAATAACCATAAGAGGAAAAGTGACATCACAATAGGAGCTAAAGAAACTAAATCAGGTCAGAAATTGAATACATTTGTGAATGTAATTTAATATATAAGAATATTGCTGCTGTATCCTCTGAACCAGCAAGTGTAAAATTGATTATACCTGCTATCTGAACATTCTTAGCTCTATGACCGGAATTGAATTTTGTTATCTGAATTAAATTCTGGAACTATTATTCTGTGGTTGTTTACTGAGTGAAATTATTCCAAACACTACTAAGACTAATACATTCAAATCAGATCCTGCAAACTGTTTGTCAAAATGCCTAAACCATGAAACTGGGAAAAGTTGCAAAGAATTGGTCTTATTTGGTAGGGGGGTCTTACAAACAGTTAGGTCCAAGATATTGGAACCCAATAAAACTAAGGAGTTTGAAACAAGAAAGGACATAAATTTTTTCTTGAAAGAAAATCCTTAGAAAAAGGTCGCTTTGGGTGGAACTAATCATAATTTGTTTGAGGCCCAAAAGAAAGAGAAAGAGATTTATCAACTTTGGTTATATTATCTTGCGATGGGATGTGTGCTCGTCAGTATAAGCCTTGAGATCCACCTCCCTCCACTTGCCTAACAATGTTCTTCAATAGAATTTCTATCCCTTTACATTACAAACTATAGCATCATGTAAAAATGTCTGCAAACTTGCTATAAAAATGTTCAAGCAAGATCTCATCTGCCAGAAGTAAATCAGATAGATGACCTACAAAGATAACTTGTACTATGGTAAACATTCATTACAAATTAATAAAACATTCAAAGTAATATAAAAAGAAAGTAACGAAGAATGATATCATAAATAGAAAGTTGCACTATACGCACTCACTTTGTAATTCTCGTTAAAACATATTAAGATTTCATTTTTAAAATATGATTAATAAATTATAAGAAACATTGTGTAGACACTATTATTAATATCTAATAATTGTATATTTGAATTCCACACATCAAATGCATTAAAATTGTATATTTTAACAGAATGGATACTCGTTAGGCCTTGAGACTAAGCTAAAAAAGGTTGATGATTCACGCACCCATTATCAACAGGCTACACAAAATATTGGGATATTTATCCTCCCAACAAAAAAGACTAAATTGTGTAATATACAACACATTGTGAATCTGATCACAACAGTATTTTGATTTTGAAATATAAAGAAGTCAGTGTACTCCCTCAAAGGCATGCCGATACACAAATTCATGAGGAAAATAAATTTAAAGTTCATTAACATAAAACAAGTCTATAAAGAGAGCAACTTATCAGCCAGACAACAGCCAAAATTGAATCCAAATCATTATGAGAAGACATTGGACCAAGAAATGCAAATTACTTAAAACATCATGGGAACGATATATATAACCAAATATCGTACAGAGAAAAATTACAAATGGAATTAAGAACTGTTTCTGACTTCTCCAAAAGCCGCTAATGCTAACCCCTCTTAGTTTTCAGATATGGAATAGATGCCATTATTTCATCATTTCAAAAAATACAATAATTTGTGAAGAACTACAGTTCATGCTTAGATCAAATGGTTGATACGTCATCTTCGCTATCTTCACTTCCATCACTGCAAATCCAGATTAAAATGTGTTCAAAAAATTTCTGTTGGTAACTGGTAATTAAATTTCACATTTATTACCAAGCAAGTTCAAATAGAGACCTTATTCAACACGATAATTATATTCCCAAAAAGAACATTATATCAAAACCTTTATACCTTATTTCTGGTTGCTTTGCTATACGTCTAGCATCAAGGCCAGTAATATATTTTTGTGCAGCTTGAACATTCTCTGCACCTGATCATTTGACATGCATGTATCAATTAATCTCACTTTCAAATGTCAAATAACCAGGAAACTATGTAAAAAAGAAAAGGGTTTCATTAAGTTTTTATCTAATATCGAGAAGTTCAAATCCTAGAAAAGAAGTTTGCCAACAATTCTACCTCACCCCAAATAACATGGCTAAAGACTCTTACAATGATTGCATCTTCCAAACTCTATATAATAGAGTAATATTTTGTTCTATTTTTTGCAACATGGTATCAAAACCCCGAGTCACATGAAAAATCAATATGATAACCTGTACTGGAGTATTTCTATTTGTTTTTTCAAATGTCATAAACAATCATGCATGATCTAATACCACTGTAAGAAACCTACCCTATTTTTTAACTTAATTTTTCTGATTTTTGGGTGTAGACATTTCATCAAACACTTGGAATGCACACTTTCTGTGATAGTTTCTAAGCAGTTTGTAACGTGGTTGAATTGTTTTGATGACCAAATTACCAAGCATTCATTTTTGATACCCAAATTCTCATGAAATTGGAAGTCATTAAAACAAACAATTGGCTGATTTCCCTTATCAATGAAATATACAGATAAATATATATATTTGAGTATAACTAACAACAGCAAGGTCAATACATAGACAAAGTATTAATATATTCCTGGTCTTTTATGTGACCCACAACTGAGTAGAGATTAAGCAAACATTGAAGAGCTGGTACACAGAAGTTTTGATGGTTGTAGAATGTCTTTGACAGCAACAAATAACTTATACAGTTCGCAGCCCAAAACTCTTCCCAAATTGGCATCCAACATTATGAAGAAATTTTAACTTATTGCAACAGCGAATTTCGAAAACTCAACTGTAAACCCAATGATATTCCCATGCCCAACATCAAATATAATGAATATACTCCATAGACTTCTCAATATTGGTGTCCCCTTCTTGCCTGCAAATATCTTCAATAATTTGTCTTTCCTGCAAGACTTCACAATTTGATCTTCAATCATACCTGCAATTCCTTTCCATAAATCACAACAACGAAGCACTAGCATTGATTTAGGATGAATTTATCAGCAATCAACCAAGGATGCTCTTTCACCACCATGGTAATCTTCTCCAGGAGGGTTTTCGTCCTCATGAAGGCTGAGATGAACCACGTTCAATCCCACTGAACCGCAAGGGTTTCACAAGAGAAAATCAAATAATCTACATAATCCCAAAGAGCTCTCCATATCTCCTTTTATAAGTTTCCCGAAAACTTTTTGAAAAACTCAATATAAAATCACTTTATTAATTAAATAAGCCTCATATCCCCGAAAAGTGATTTATCTCATTATTTAATTATTCCTAGCACATAAAGCCACTTTATCAACATCCCAACATCTAAATCTTTCCATCCCAATTCCAACGAGCTATAACATGAAGGTACTTTTTAAATAATTTAAATAATATTAAGCAACCTTAGTAATATAATTAAAATGAAGCCATTAATGCACCCAAGTTGAAAAAACTGTCGAAAAGCATCAAGATCGAAAACTAACTACACAAGAGTGATACCGGTGATGTATATTGGGAACTAAGCCTAACTGGGTGACTTACTAGAAATAGACGCACCCTCCAAGAATCTTGGAGAACACACCAAAAGCAGGGTTACCCCAAGTGTCTGAGACGGGGACAGTAGGGGACGGCTATATAAAATATAGAAAAATTTAAAATATATAGGGAAACATTAAATATTCATATGAAAACAAAGGATAAAGCATACATATATACATTATAGAAACTTAGCTTATAACATTTTTGTTAAGAATTCATTGCCAATATAGTTTTTTTTGTAAATGGTTTAAAAGTCTTGGATTAACATGAGAAAAAGTTACAATATAAAGAAGTGCATAAAAGCACTGTAGATATTAATTATCTACCAACCTATAGTTACTATAGAAACAGTAACAGCCTAAAGCTAAAAAAAGAAAACATTGACCATTAATAAAAAGAGAATAATATATTCTAACACCCTCCCTTAATGGTCAATCCATCAACAACACCAAGTTGCCCCCTGAATTTTACAAACTTATCCGGGCTCAGAGACTTGGTGAGAATATCTGCAGTCTGATCCGCTGTCGGAACATACTACAGCTGAACTGATCTGTCTTCTACCAGCTTGCGGATGTAATGACAATGAAGCTCGACATGCTTGGTACGTTCATGGAAGACTGGATTTTTGGCCAGTTTGAGCACCCCTTGGTTATCAGTGTACAAGGGAGAAGGTCCTGCTTGTGACATGTGCATGTCAGAAAGCATCCTACAAAGCCAAACTGCGTCACATGCTGCTTTGATTACGAGGAGACCTTCGCTCCTACTGCCAAGATGAGCACCATTCGTCTTCTTCTCGCTATTGCAGCCCAATTTGGTTGGACAGTTCATCAGATGGACGTCAAGAGTGCCTTCCTCAACGGTAATTTGCAGGAAGAAGTCTACATGACGCAGCCTATGGAGGCAGGTTTGCAATCCTGCATTCGGAATTTGTCAAGCAAACTTCTGGCATATTTTGACTGAGAGATAAAGATGCTACCATCGGTCTGCCAAACTTCAATACCCAAACAATAATGGAGAAGCCCCAAATCTGTCATGTCAAAAGTTTGACACAAATCGTGTTTGATTGTTGCAATCAAATGTGTTGAACTACCAGTAATGATCAAATCATCAACATAGACAACAAGAAAAAGAATATCATCACCAGAGTGTTTGACATACAGATTACTGTCAGAAGGGCTTGCGCTGAAAACCATGATCAACCAAGTACTGATCAATCTTGAAATACCATGCACGGGGAGCCTATTTTAGTCCATAGAGCGCTTTCACGAGCCTACACACCTGATGTTCTTTGCCGGCAACCTTGAAACCAGGATGCTGCGTCATGTAGACTTCTTCCTGCAAATCACCGTTGAGGAAGGCACTCTTGACGTCCATCTGATGAACTATCCAACCAAATTGGGCTGCAATAGCGAGAAGAAGACGAATGGTGCTCATCTTGGCAGTAGGAGCGAAGGTCTCCTCGTAATCAATGCCCTCCCGCTGTGTGAATCCCCGAGCAACCAACCTGGCCTTGTACTTATCCAAAGTACCATTTGCATGATACTTGACCTTGTCAACCCATTTGCAGCTGATAGGTTTCTTCCCAGAAGGAAGATCAGAAAGAACCCAAGTGTGATTCTTCAGAAGACTATGATATTCTGTCTGCATAGCCTGTTCCCACTCTAGAATTCCTTTAGCCTCTGAATATGTATGAGGCTCGTAGATGCTGTGGATGTTGGCCATAAGAGCAAAGTTGACTGTGTGTAGCTGCTTGCTCTTGCTACGAGTTGATCGGCCCTCAATGAGTTCATCATCATGAAGATCGCCGATTGTCTTGGCCCACCATTTAGGCCGACGAGTAGAAGTGCCAACATCGGAAACGGGAGTAACATCTTTTGGAACAAGGTCATCTGGATGTGAGTCCTGAGGAAAATCAGGTGGTGCGAGATCATGGTCAGTAGACTCCTCATTGTCAAAGTCAGAATGCTCAGAAGCCCTCCCATCATGGGAACCAAGAGGAAGACGAACACCCTCATCAGGAACCTTTGTAGGCTGATCCGCAAGACTGGTAGTAGGGACAAATGGACCAGTAGTCTCATCAATCACAACATCACGGCTGAATATAAGACGATCTGTCGCCACATCAACCAACCTGTAAGCTTTGTGATTGTCGCTGTAGCCAGTAAACATAAGTGTCTGGCTCTTGGAGTCCAACTTGGCACGTTTGGCATCTGGAATCCATACATGAGCAGTAGAACCAAAGACTTTCAAATGGCCCACCTTAGGCTTACGTCCTAACCAGGCTTCTTCTGGAGTCATCTTCTTAACGGCCTGTGTAGGTGACCAATTCAGGAGGTAGACTACAGTGTAGACTGCTTCAGCCCAGTATTTCTTAGGTACATTTTTGTACTCCAGCATAGAACGAGCCATTTCGGTAATGGTGCGATTCCTGCATTCGACGACACCATTCTGCTAAGGGTGTAGGGTGTGGTAAGTTGGCGCTTAATGTCGTGCGCAGCACAAAAGGAAGAGAAGTTAGCTGAACAAAACTCCCCCCATTATCTGACCTTAGAGTAACAATGTGAGAACCTGATTCCTTCTCAACTAAGGCTTTAAACTGTTGAAATGTGCTGAACACATATGATTTATGTTTCAAAAAATACACCCACATTTTCCGACTGAAATCATCAACAAACAATAGAAAATACCCGGATCCAGTAACAGAAGGAGTGTTCATCGGTCCACATACATCAGCGTGAACCAATTGAAGTACCTAGGAGGCTCGCCAAGAGTCACCATCCGTGAACGGTGTTCGATGCTGCTTGCCAGCTTGACAAGCTCCACAAACTCCATGGTTTTTAGTTTGGATCTCAGGTAGACCAGCAACAAGACCCTCCCAAGATAACTGAGAGAGGTAGTGCACATTCAAGTGCCCATAAGGCTGATGCCAAAGTTTGCTGATGGTTGTACTTCGGGCTGCCAGAGCGTGCTCCTGAGAATCACCGGAATCAGCAAGTCTATACAGACCGTGATCCTCAAGTCCCATAGCAATTGTAGTACGAGTCTCCCGATCAACGATGCTGCAGGTGGACGAACTGAAAACATCTAACTGGGGAGAATGTCGCATGATCTGACTGACTGAGAGGAGATTATGTTCCATGCCTGGAACATAGTAGACATCAAGAAAGAGTAAATGTCTTCCTCCTGAGTGAATCTGGACAGTGCCCTTACCAGCAACTGTGTACTCTTCTCCTCCTCCGAAAATGACAGAATCTGAGAAGGGTTCAAACTTTGTGAACCAATCCCGACGATGCGTAAAATGTCGTGAAGCCCCTGAATCGATATACCAGGTAGAAGAATGTACCGGATCTGCAGTTCTCTTGGCCATAAATGCATAGAATGCACTCTTTCTGCTCAGTGTGCTCAGCGACATGTGCAGTCTGTTGAGATCCTCCCTGCTTTTGTTCAGAAGCCAACCGAGTGCGACAATCAGCCTTAATGTGACCGTATTTGTGGCAAAAATTGCACTGAACGTTCTTCTTCTTCTTGCTGTCCTGAGAAGAACCAGAGCCTTTCGGCTGAGAAGATTGAGCCTTCCCTTTGTTCTTAGCAGAAGATTTGGCAGAGAACGCTTGTTCTATGGAGGACGAACTGGCACTGCTTCCAAACTGCTGTCTCCAACAATCCTGTTGTAGAAGCTTGTTACACAAGTCTGGAAACTTCAAGTCAACATTTGTTGAAGTAATATTGAGCGTCTCAATGAAATGCTCAAGACTTTGGCAAACTCTTCAGAGTAATGACGACCATGTCCTCTTCCTCCATCTTTCGTCCAATGGCTTCCAGCTAGTCGCGAATCTCCTTGATCTTTGTCAGATGCTCTTGAAGAGTAGTGTGCTTCTCGTCCATCATTATTGAAAAAAGCATGTTCTTAAGAAAAAATGCACAACTCTTATCTGACGTTTCATGAAGATCCTTCAGGGTTGTCCATACCTCAGCAGCTGTTTTTCCTGACGGCACTTGTGGCAGCTGGTCGTCAGTGACTGAAAGATTGATGAGCATGACGGCTTCCCGATTGCATTCATCCCATTTGTCCTGATCCTTTCCGGTTACAGTGGGTCGAGTTGAGGTCCCCAAGACGACTTGATCGAGACAACGATATTCAAAGATCGTCAACATGCACTGCTTCCAGGTTTTGTAATTCTTCCCGTTGAACTTTTGGCTGCTTTCAAGCATTATGTTCGTGAGAGATGCCATCATGTACCTCGTGGTCAAACAGGTGAAGGCAAGATAATGCAAAGAAAACAGAAATACAGAAACCCGAACACAGATTTTTAGGTTTTATTGGAAACCCAGAAAAGATAAATAAAAACCCAGAAGGATGGAAGAATACCCAGAAAATTTTGACAACACGAATTCTGAGGCACGGAAAATGAGGTACCCAAAAAAATCTAGTGACAACCCAGTTGAGATCTCGCAAAACCCAAAAGGAATCTGCAATCAGAAAAAAAATTCGACTTCAAACTGAGGCACAAATTTCGAGGCACAGAAAACGAGGTACCCAGAAAATTTGAAGACCGACCCAGTTGAGATCTCGAAAAACCCAGAAGGAATCTGCAAACGAAAAAAATTTCTGCCTTCAAACAGAGGGTCAAAACCCTAGACGAACTTGCAGAAACCCTAGGCCGCCATTGAAGACCAGAAAAATTGCAGAAAACAGCTCGAATCTGCACAAAAATTTGGCAAAAGAGATGCCAAACCCTAGGCGACTAAGTTGCAGGAAGGGGCGACCACGATTTTGCTAAAAAAACCACCCAAAATCAGGCAAAAACGCAAAAAAACGCGATTTTCAGATCTGAAATCCCATAAAAAATGTAGATTTTTTCAGCTCAGGAACGCGTGCAAACAGAGATAAAAGTGCCCAGAAAGTCAGAAAACCCTCACACAAAGAAAAAAACGTGCTTTCAAAATCGTGCGCCCAGAAAAGACCAAATCGCTTGCAAAAGGGACGATTTTTCTGAGGGAAACAAAACACGATTTTTGGCAGAAATAAAACACGAATTTTTAGGGTTTTTTTTCTTACGGCTCTGATACCATGTAAATGGTTTAAAAGTCTTGGATTAACATGAGAAAAAGTTACAATATAAAGAAGTGCATAAAAGCACTGTAGATATTAATTATCTACCAACCTATAGTTACTGTAGAAACAGTAACAGCCTAAAGCTAAAAAAAGAAAACATTGACCATTAAATAAAAAGAGAATAATATATTCTAACATTTTTTTCAATTACAATATGAAAATCAAAATCAAAATAACATGGTACACTGCTGCGTCCCCTTGGCCGTTTCCGGGACGAAGATGGGGGGGTTTAGACCAAAAGCCAAGAATAACTTTGGAAAGTCTCATGCAGGTCCTCTAGACCATTTGAGCTCACTGGTAACATCAAATAACTCCTCTGATAACGCTGACACACACCCAAAAGGTCAATGCCAACTGCAAAGCAAGAGAACCCAAAAATGGGGACAATCAAGTCCAATACGTTATAGCAAACAAAGACTTCGTCAAAAATTGCAGCCATTTTTTAACAAAAATCACGTCAGTCACAAGAGAATTGTGGGTCACGGATAGCGAATTGCAAGACACAAATCATGAGGGCACACAAAGAATACACCAAAAACCTGAGACAAGTAGCTAAAAGTGCATTTCTTCAGCTCTTAAAAGGAGGTTGAGGGTGTTTTTTTCCTACAGTTTTCATGACACATGGCAAAAATTCCATCAAAAAATTTGCAGTTCTTTTCAGAAAAATCGTGGCCAACATTGACACTGACAATTTTCAGGAATTTTCATGGATTTTCAGAATATACAGCTGTGATTTTCAGGGATTTTCATGAGTGCAGCGATTAGGGAATAATTTTTTTGATATTCGATTGTTAATCATGTGGCTAGAGCATCAGCACTAGAATTTTTTATGGATGCAAATAGAAGTCACAAATTTTAGCCGTGGCTAGGACATGATTTGCAAGTATTTTGAGTTTTAAATTTCTTTGCTAAGTATACGATCTCTACCATCAATTTACTATTTTTCCTTCTAAAAATTTTACTAAGGTTTGAAATATTTTTGAGAAAATGTCTAAGGAATTTTAGTTTTCGAGAAAAGGAAATTCCCTTAGATAAATATCTTAATCTCAACTTCCACACGTACAAAGTAAAAATT
Organism: Sequoia sempervirens; assembly: GCA_007258455.2. Lineage (NCBI taxonomy): Eukaryota > Viridiplantae > Streptophyta > Pinopsida > Cupressales > Cupressaceae > Sequoia > Sequoia sempervirens. The sequence goes on from VDFB02264940.1 coordinate 24,531, forward strand.
CAAATGCAATTGATGCACAAGAACGTGTGCGAGAAACTGCCTACAAATGCTAATAAATTACTAGATTGGTAGAGCAAAGATGATTTAGCCAAAAGCCATTATTGGTCTTGTTCTCTCTGATTCTAAGTTACATCACATAGTTCTAGCAAAATCATCTAAGGAAATCTACAATAATTTAAATAGACTATTTGGAGCAAAAGTGGTTAATGCAAAATTTTCTCTAAAGCTTCAGCTTTTCATATTCAAGATGGTTGATGGAGTCACTATATTTAGCCAATTAAGCAATCTAAGATCTCTCCTTCGATAGCTAGCATAAGTCATCACATAGTTCTATCAGTGGATGAAATCTACAATAATTTAAATAGACTATTTGGAGCAAAAGTGGTTAATGCAAAATTTTCTCTAAAGCTTCAGCTTTTCATATTCAAGATGGTTGATGGAGTCACTATATTTAGCCAATTAAGCAATCTAAGATCTCTCCTTCGATAGCTAGCATAAGTCAATGCTATAGTGGATGACAGGGATGCCAAAGTGTAATTGTACCCATTTTTTCGCCATGTTGTTCCATGAGCATCAGCCAGTTTCCATGGTTTTTTGAAGGCTTCCAAGTGAACTAGGGAGAGTTCCAAGGTTCTTGGAGAGCTCAGTGGTGGCTTTTCTTAGCATCCAATGGTGTGTTGGTGATTTGTTGGTCTTCAAGATGGTGGTGATGTCCTTTGTTGCATTTTTGGCCACCTGGGTTGTTCACATTTCTTGGAGATCATGGCTATTTTTAGTAAGTGCTTGTTTTAGCACTAGGCATCTTCCCTTGTCATTAGTAGCTTCTTGGTGTGATCAGTTTTTGTTTCGGATGTCTCTTGGTGCTTTTCTTAAAACGATTCGAATTATTTTAATTTTTACACCAAAGTTATAAAGTAATGTTTTAATATTACTTTAGTGTTAAATATTATAAAGTGAAAACGTTATTAAAGTTAATTTTTTTAAAAAGCAAAAAAAAGCGTTCTTTTGAGAAAAAAGCAAAAAGTGGGGATTGGTGTTTCCAGTGGGTTGGTGTTCACAAATTGAATTTGAAGGGATTGATTTCTCTTGTAGGTTGGTGCCAACAAAGATTGTAAAAGAGATTTATATAAAAAGTAATATTTTGCTATGGTTTTCTCTCATAAGGGTTTCCACGTAAATCGTGTGTTCTTTTTATTGATATTGTGCAATTGATGTTATTGTGATTGTTAAGTTGAAAAAGTAAAAGATTGAATTATATTGATTCACCCCCTCTCAATATAATCATGTGCTCATCAATTGGTATCAAAGCCAGTTCCTTCGAAGATAGCCTAACCGCTAAAAGGTAGATTTTGGAAGCACACATGGCAAAAAGAAAAAGAAATAAGGGAAAAGGAAATAACATGCAATGTTGATAACAAAGCACCAAATACAAGTAATAAAGTGACAAATAGAACACACTTGGCAACAAAAGATGATAACTTCGAAAGAGAAAACCATCCTATGAGTGAAAGAAAAGAAATATACTTAGAAGAGGAGTCAAAAGAAAATGGTGAGAATGTTGATATGAACTTAGAAGAATAAGATGATGATGATGAAGGTTTTGAGGAAGAACTCTATCGCGCTATAGAAAAAATTGAGAAACTTGGAAAGAAGAATTCAAAATACAAGCTACTATTTCAAGAAGAGTGTGAATCAAAGACCAAAATACAAGAATCTAAAAAGGTGATCATTGATTTGAAAGATCAAATAAAGGAAGCAAAGCAAACAATTATCAATTTGAAAATCCAAATTGAAGAAGAGAATAGAATTCAAGATGTAAAAATCCAACTGAGAACAAAGGAATAAAGTTGTGAAAGGTTAGAGTGTGAAATTGTTTCCATGAGGAAAGAATTCAAGAAGACAACCACCAAGTTGAACACAAACCTCAAGTTTGAAAAGAGCACCAAAGTCCTAGATGACATCATTAATGGGCAAAGGTCACCATCAAATAAAACAAGACTTGGCTATAAAGAAAATCAAACATTCAAGGAAGATTCCAAAAAGACTCCTAAGAAGACAAGTGAAAGAAAGACAAAAAGCCTCAAAGATACTTTCAAAAGCTCTATCAGAAATGAAGGTAGCAAGAAGACAAAGACTCCTTCTAAACCTACCAAAGACAATCTCAAGAAGTCCTTTCCTTCAAGCCAAGCACATACATCCAAGTTCCAACATTCTTTCTATGGCTATTGTTATTCATGCAATCGTTTTCGTCACAAGGTAAAAGATTGTATAACACATGAGAGATATTATAATGGATGGAACAAAAATAGAAATTCTTATGGATGGACAGGTAGAAACTATAATTCAAATCTAACACAAACCTAGATCACAAAACACAATTTATGCATTAACATGAATTACCTAGATTATTAATTGGGCCTATGAAAATACAATATTAGGTTGCAAATTATTTCTTGCATTGATAGGACCCTAATACATTATAAACATTGTTATAGCAGCAACAACAACAACTAGAAATACAACAACATACACCAATGATGGAAATAACGACAACACAGCTGCAATTACAAGCTAGAAATACAATAATAGAACTCACAACAACTACGATGTCCTTCCAACTTGTTATCGCTAAGATCTGCCACTATGAAAGCTCAAATACAACCTTTGGGTGAGATCACTCCTTCAACCAAGAGGGTTCTCGTCCTTCAACCCTCAACAATATGTTCATGTGGTCCGTAGCAGTATGAACGAGAAAGAGGGGGGGGGGATTTGTCTTTCTACCAACTACTGCAAAATCAACAAATATTATGTCTATCTATTGACTCTTGGCCCTTTTAGACACAATGGTAGGGTTGATTTTTCCCCAAAATGTTTTGAATGATGAGTAATTTGCATATGCCCAATAGACAACCCTTTTTTCAACCCTTGTAGATCTAGCTTACTTTGTCTGATTTTGACAAATTAAAAGGGAAAACTAACTTTCTTAAATGCTCCAAAACCAATGATGAGCTCCAATCTGCTCCACAAATCATCAAAAATAAACTCCAAAACAAAGCCCCAAATAAGAAAACCCCTAGAATCTACTCTCTCGACCTTTCTCATTCTACCAAATCATCCTAGCATGTGAGAGAAGACATATTCAGTTTCAAGAAAGCACAACAAATCGCAATTCTAAATACGAACTCTAGACAATTTCCTTCTTTGATACCATGTTAGAATAAGCTAGGAGGTAGCTATCCAAGGATCAAGATACCTAAGAAGTGATCACAAAAAGAGAAGAGTATAAACATGATAAAATAACTATAATCTATACAAAGGATGCAATGTGCATATAAGAGAGAGTGTGCTCATATGAGAGCAAGAGGTGGGTAGCATATATAGGATAAACCACCAAGAGAAGCAAATGTACAACCAATCTGAGATAAAGGAAATGGAGTCATATGTGTGTACATCTCCACCAAATTAGGAAAGTACAAATGCTCTAAATAAACTTAACCAACTAGGTGTGAAAAGAACCTAGAAGGGAAATCACGTGCACACCAACAATGGGGGGGCATTAATAAAAATAAGGGGACATCTCTCTATTTAGGGGATGACCTATGGACCTCCCAGTTTTGTAAATCATTCTTATAGAGAACCATAAACCATTATTTTGAATAAAAAAATTGAAGGGATATTCTTGTATGACAACATCCAGTTCTTACATGGCATACAATAAATCAAGATTCAAAATGTGATATAAAATTGTTTCTAGGGAGAAAACCTTTTGTAAGCTGGAAAACATGGAGAGCACAGCGTTCTGCAGCTAGGCGGACAGGTGTACTTCCATCCTTCAGGGATTCAGCGATAACTGGTCCCAAGGTTGGTAGATATGCAGCAGCTACTGTGACATCTACCTGCTAAAATACAATTCAATCTTTACACTTTACTAGAGGACTATTACTAAAAAGATCAACATTCAACTAATGGAACTCAAGTTAAAAAGGAACATGGTCAAATAATAGTTTATAAAAGTGAGATCACATTTTCTAACAGTCCTAACAAAATCCAGCTGGTAATTTTTGGACTGCTATGATCACCTTGGCAACAGACTTGAGACTTCCTAGTGCTCTTCTGCGCACATCACTGGAGTCATCACGCAAACAAGATACCAAGAAAGGCAAAAGTTCAGAAAAACCATAAGGGCCTGAATAGTGAGACTGTGCTTCATAGGTTAGAAGATATCCTAGAGCCTTTGTTGCAGTTTCACGAACAGGAACCTGCTTAAAGACATCAGAGAAATTGTTTTTCAGTCAAAACATAAATTGTAAGGAAATCTAATCAATACTTTAAAGTCAAAACTGAGTTTCTGGAAAGAGATCCATAAAGTAAGAAATTCCTACTTGTGACATGAAACCACATGGAGTAAAATTAACTTTGCAAGTGAAACTCATACCTTATCATCTTTCAATTTATTTTTAAGACAATCAACAACTGTGGAGAATGCCTCTGAAGCACATATTTGAGCAGCACTGAGTCTAAACATTGATGACAAACTAAGAATTGTTCCATGTCGAACAGCCCATGACTCTGATGGAACTGAAACTGAAAGCTCAGCCAATAAGCTAGACAGTTCTCCATTTTCCAAATACTGTCAAAAATGGCTCTACTTAGTGTCCACATTACAACAGAACTAGATATAAATCTTAGATATGGGAAAGTAATAAATTGAGTACCTGAGAAACAGTACCAATCGCTTTTGCAGAAGAAACCCTGATCTGATCTTCATCCAAACGTAAAAATTCCTTAAGCACTATAATAACACGACTAATTACAGGCCCAGAGACACTTTTCCCAGCATACTTGAGTACACCTTGAAGTGCAACCATTATGGCCTCCTTAACTCCAACCTCAGATGCTGCCTGCTCAATGATCAAACCTTTACTAAATCTGAAATGTGTTTCAATAGATCAAAAGAAAACTTCACACTGTGAAGCAGCAGATTCAATAGATTGGAAGTTAAGTTTACCTGCAAATTTGAAAGAAGGTCATTGACCAAAGTATCAACACGGGTGCTTAGTGCACTAAGCTTTCCCAGTGCCAGAGCTGAACTTGAACGCACAATCCTGGATATTTTCAGCAATAAGTTAAAAGACCTTATACAAATAATGATCCACAGGTTCCAGAGAAGTACAGGAGCTAAAGATTCACAAAACACTTAATGTTTAGAATATTTGAAGAACCTTGTATTGTCCTGCAAGCACTTGATGAAAGTTGTTTGAAGCTGTGGAAGAAAAGGCTTAAGTGCTATTCCACCCTTGCTTATTAGAATACCCAACGTAGATAAAATGGCACTTTTGACTTGCCAAGGAAATCTGTCTCCTATGATTCGAATTAGAGGCCTGCAACCATTCATGTAATTCAGGATTATATCAATGAGAAAATTAATTTCCTTGTCTTCTAACAAACCATGATATTATAAAATGACAAATAGAAGCAATGGTCAACCATGCAAACTGTTATACCCAGTTATTGGAACAACAAAAGGCTTCAATGCATTTTCACTAGTCACATCTATTAGCTCCCCTAAGCCCTCAGCTGCTTGTTCTCTCAATTCCGCTGAGCCACTCATCAAACCCTGTTGCATGAAAACAAATGATTTAGAGTTTAAACTAGAAAGAAAGGACTACTCTAAAACTTGAGACTAGATAAGATCAGCAGCATGACCTGCTTAAGGGCGAAAAAATCTATTTGCAAGGGTTTACATTGGTCAAGAACATGGTACTGGATATTCTCAGAGATTTGAGTATTTTAGTCTGCTTAAATGTTTTTGTATCATTTGCACTTGTTATCTGAGATTCTACCAAAGTACAAAAGAAATTCCAAATGCGTGATCAATTTACTACTTAAAATCCCACCTTCACAAAATCAAAGTTTGAGGATTGTATAACTTATTTTTATGCACAAAAACAACCGTATATATCCCCAAGTATAAACACGTAAAGCAAAACTAACTAGTTTTGTTCGCAGAAGCAAAATAAAGCCATAAATGGAAGCTTTGCGTAAGATACTTCTTTATCAATTGTCCAAAATTAAATATTCCTTGAGTTCAAACAAAAACAATTGAAACTTTGATAATAAAATTTATCCTAAAAATTTTCAAATAGCCAAAGATCATTACAATGATAAAAAATTCAAGATTCCAATGTAAGAGCAATCAAAGTCAAAAGGATAAATCTGATGCAAAACCCCTGCTCCAGAATGAACAGCGGTTACTTGATGTTATTAATTTATATATAAATTCTTCTTATTTATATAAGTATTAATTATTATATAATTTAAATAATTACAATTAAATTTTATATTATTATTTATAATTAATATATGAATATATGTATATGTGTATATGTATACATATATACATATATGTCTATATGTATATGTATATGTATATATATATATATAGGGTACTTAAATATTTAAATTGTATCTTTTAAATTATGTGGTCTGTAAAATTTTAAAAGAGAACATCGTTTATCTATCTATCTATATATATGGTAAAAAATAAAGTATGGTGGTAAAATAGATGTTGCAACAGCATATTATAGTTTGTCTTTTCACTTTTTAAGTGAACTGCTGGAAGCATTGGCAAATGCTGGATAAAGCTGTTAATGGTGTATGGTTATCAGTTTAGACTTTTCCTTAATGGGCCCTTGGTAAGTTTAGAGGAGCTATATAAGAAAGATAGAATGGGAGTTAGAAGGGTAAGTTTTTCAATGTAATATCACATGAATAAAAGGAGATCTACAACAGTCTAGAACAGATTTTGTGTGGTGGAATGAGAGAATATTTGAGCAGACTTATGTAGAGGATAAGAGCAAATTTTGGAGCAGACCTATGAAGTATATTGGAGAGAATACTTGAGCAGACTTGTGTAGAGTGGAGTGTTGAAGATATATCATATACACCAGCAGAGATGATATGAGTCTATATGTGCAGATTTAAAAGAAGTATATATGCAGATCAAAAAAGATATATGCATATCTCAAAGAAGTCGTTGAATATCATTCCTATTTAGAGCAGATCTTGATGAAGAATACGAGCAAATTTTGTGTGAACAAAATAGAAGATCCATGGCAGATTTTGAAGTGTTCTATAGCAAAATTTGAAGCAGACTTAAAGGCAGATTTATAGCAGACATTTTGATACATATCCATGTAATGTCCCCTTCTTAGTCCTAAGCTTTGCAGTGACCATTAGCCTATTTCCGGAGTCTCGTAGGCTATTCAAAGGCGTTTCAGGGGATTCCAAGATTCTTGGAGGATTCTTGTCAGCACTTTCAAGGGGTAATTGCTAAGGTTTGTTAGAGTGTTTTTTGGGTCTTTTTGGGTTTTCTAAGATCCTTGGTGGGCACTATTTTTATTTTTATGAATGTCTATTTTCAGCACTTACTATTTTTAGTAAGTCATAGCTACATCTTAGTTTGGGCTAATTTGGCATTTGGACACACTTGCTATGTTTAGCAGTATGCTATTTTTTAGTAAGTGTTATTTTTGGCAGTGGTCCTGGCAGCAGTTCAATGTTGGGTTTCCAATTTTGGCAATGTTGGCAGTTTCAATTGTTGAGTTCTCTTATTTTTGGCAGTTCAGTCATCCACCATCTTTGGAGTTCGAAAAAGGCAAATAATAACTTAAGTTATAAAGTTCACTTTTGTACCCCACACCTAGCTTTGGAAACTTAGTTGTTTTTAAAAAGGGGAGTTGAGTTTGGACACCTAGATGAAGGATTATTGAATTTAAAATTAAATTAACTCCTTTCTGGACTTGGGCATCCCATTTGGAGGGAAAAGAAGTTTGAAAATTGGAGCCCTAATTCCTATTTATACCCCCCTCTTGCTCTCATTTTGATTATGCAATTTTATGATAACGAAGTGTTGTCGAATTGGTGTGAGAATCCTTGGGCTTTGAGGACAAAAACCCTCAAGGTTGGCTTTAGTTTTGGAGTTGCACGACACTCCCTAGCTGAATGTTGGTGTGGCTCCATTGCAGGGGTTATCGTTAAGCTCATTTGGTGATGGCTTTCCTTTCATTATCAGTTTTGGATTTGTATGATGTTTTCTAGATATGCATTTTGGTGTGTGATGATTTGCAATGTTGTTGGAGCATTTTTGGAGTGATATTTCAGACTTGTTGTTGTTGATCTATATTTTCCTAGCCCATCCGTACTGCCTAATTGCTCATGCTGATTTGGACATTGGAGATCTATTTTTGGGTATTGGACCATTCCTTTCCCTAAGCCTTGGGTGCCCCTTTGCCTGAGTATGCAGATTTTTTGAGGAAGTTTCTGATTTTCTAGAGCTTGTCCCCCCTCTAGCTGGGCCGTACTTTTTGGGGCTGTTGGTGCTTGATTTTGAGGTTGTTGTTCACATAGAAGCATAAATCTGCAAAAAATCCCGATTAATCACGATTTTTAAAAAATCTGCAGGCTGGACAATTTTTCCCCCAATTTTTTGAAAAAATCGTTGACTTTTTGGTCAAAGATTTTTTTCTGTTTCAAACTGCAAAATCGCCAAAAAAACGTGTTTAAAATCTGCAAAAAAACATGAATAAAATCGAGCTAATTTTCGCGCAAAAAAAACCATGAGACCATGGCTTGTTGCTTATTATTATGCTTTGATAGATTTTTTCCAATCATCCATAGCTTGTTTGAAAGCACTTATTTTAGGCTTTTAGCCATAGCAGCAAGGCAATGAACTGTTTGATAAAATACTTTGATAGACATGTATGAAAAATGCGGTAGCATAGACAAGGCAGTGAACTGCTTGGAAAAAATGTCTCAAAGAAATGTAGTCTGATGGTGATGGAATGCCATGACGAATGCCATTGAAAGCAAATTGCTATGGATTGTCATGGCATTCCATCACCGTGAGACTACATTTCTTTGAGGCATTTTTTCAAACAATTCCTGCCTTGTCTATGTTATTGCTTACTATTATGCTTTGGTAGATTTTTTCCAAGCATCCATAGCTTGTTTGAAAGCCCTGTTTTAGGCTTTTTAGCCATAGCATGAAGGAGTTGAACTGTTTGATAAAATGCTTTGGTAGACATGTATGAAAATGTGGTAGCATAGAAAGGTAGTGAACTATTTGAAAAATGCCTCAAAGAAATGTGGTCTCATGGTGATGGAATGCCTTGTCACATTTGACCACGTCTTTGAAGCATTTTTCAAATAGTTCACTACCTTGTCTATCTATTATACTATTATGCTTTGATAGATTTTTCCAAGCATCCATAACTTGTTCAAAAGCACCTGTTTTAGGCTTTTAGCCATAGCCATGAGACCACACCATGAGACCACATTTCTTTGAGGGCATTTTTGAAACAGTTCACTACCTTGTCTATGCTATTGCTTACTATTATGCTTTGATAGATTTTTTCCAGCAATTTGGTGGACCCATAGCAGCAAGGCAGTGAACTGTTTGATAAAATGCTTTGGTAGACATGTATGAAAAATGTGGTAGCATAGACAACTGTCACCATCTGATATTTATGCAGTTGTAGTATGTTTCGTGCAATGTAATCAGCGATATGAATATAACCAACAAAAATCTATTTTCTATAATTCATGGATTGAACTCTGTATTTTATTTGCTCTCAATGTATGTATGCTATGGAAATGCCATTAAATTTTTTTTAAAAGTAGTTTCTGACTGTTTTTCTTCAATTTTTTGTGTTTTTTTGTAAATCCGATTTTTTCTCAATCTTTTCCCGATTTTTTCAAAAAATCCTGAACTTTTGGTTTGCTGATTTTTTCCCCAAACGATTAATGCTGCTATGGTTGTTCATTCACCTTTGAGTTGCAAACTTTCCTTCATATTGATGCCTAGTCTTCACTAGGCCTTTGTTGACAACTCTATGATGTTTGGGGGTGTTTTGGAGTGTTTGGAATGAAGTTGTGAACATCTTTTGCTTGCTGGTTGGAGGTGTTTCAGACCTGTTATCTCATATCAGACCTGAACTTGCTGCTGTTTGGTCCCTTTTCAGACTTTTGGGGGTCCTTGTTGAGGTATACATTGTTCATTTGCATCAAGAGCTATTGCACTTTGGTATTGGGTATCATTGGGGTTAACATTTTCATTTATCTAACTCATTGCAGTTGTATTGTACTTGCAATCTTCATATTGTAATGAGCTCTCATTGTAACACCTTTGGTAGGTACCACTAGTGATTAGCTCTTGTGCTTTTTTTCCAACCCCACTAAATAAGTGGTGCTCTCGCTGAAAGGCGGTTGAGCTTTCTTTCATTTCATGTTATGCCCGTTGAATAAACAGATGAATTTCATTTACTGTCATGTTATGCCTGTTGAATAAGTGAAGGATCTTTTCTTGGCTTGGTTAGCTTGCCGCCAAGTGTTTTCTTGCTTTGTTGTAATTCCCATTGAATAAGCAAAGGTTTCATTTCATGCTCTTGGGTTTACATACTTACCCCACTAAAGAAGTGGTTTTACTTTAGAAGCACAATATTGTAAGTCTTACCACCGTATGCTCTCACCTTGCCCACATTGGGATGTGGGTGATCAAAAAAGTGTAAGGTATTTGCTTTTAGTTGGTTTGGTTATCACTCAGCCCATTGAACAAATGGTTGATTTTCAGTTAATGCAATGTTCACCTTACCACTGTATGCTCTCACCTTGCCCACATCGAGATCTGGGTGATCAGAAAGTGGAAGTTTGCTTTACTCAATTGTTTATCATTATTGTTTGGCTAACACTAATGGGTGAAGTTTCAAAAAAACTTGGGGTGGATATTACAATGGTATCAAAGCTAGTCATCTTCCAGCCTATGCCTCACATTGCTTTTAGTTGCCAAAAATTCTCTTAGTGACAAAGAAATCATATACTATAACCGTGAGCAAAAGAGACAGTTGTTTCAAAATCCTCCAATTCCAGTTGAGGAAACCTTCTCAGAAGTTCTCAAAGCCCACCAATAGCCAAAGGTTGTCAACGACAGTGAAGTTGAATCCATGGCAGAAAGGGATAAGGGACCATCCCAGCCGAAGAGTCTGGATACTAGAGCAGAGAAGAAGTTTGACGTCATAATGGACATGATGTCATAGTTATTGGCTAAGATGAACCAGAATGTGGCTCCCATACCTCAGTGCCAGAATAGCGAGACCAAGGAATCCGCTCCTAGACCTCTCCATCCAACCTTCACTCGAAGGGATGAACCTCCAGCCAAGCAAGAAGCTCAAATTCCTATAGCTGATGAAGTGAGGAATAGCTACATGGAGTATGTTACCCTTCTTACTGAGATCGGAGAGATTTTGACTCTGGATCAATTCATGAACCAAAAGAAGAAGAGAGGTGGTGGAAGATATGAGAATCGTGGTCCTATGGCTCCAAGGGAATATCAGCAAGCCCTTGGGAAGGTGACTAGCACATTTTGATGGAAGTGACAAGTGCACGGCTAGAGCTTGGGTCTAGAAGTTAGACAATTATCTTTCATTGAGGCCAATGCCAGAGTTGGACGCCATCAAATTTGCCACTCTCCATTTGGACGGAGCTGCCTATGAATGGTGGTATCACGGTTTGGTTACTCTTGGCCATAACCTTATTAATACCTATGATGAGTTCACTAACCTTGTTGGTGTTGTTGGTGCTTGATGTTGAGGCTGTTGTTCATTCACCTTTGGGTTGCAAACTTGCCTTCATATTGACGCCTAGACTTCACTAGGCCTTGGTTGACAACTCTATGATGTTTGGGAGTGTTTTGGAGTGTTTGGAATAAAGTTGCAATCATCTTTTGCTTGCTGATTGGAGGTGTTTCAGACCTGTTATCTCATATCAGACCTGAACTTGCTGCTGTTCAGTCCCTTTTCAGACTTCCGACGGTCCTTGTTGACATATACATTTTTCATTTGTATCAAGAGCTATTGCACTTTGGTGTTTGGTATCATTTGGGTTATCATTTTCATGTATCTAACTCATTGCAACTGTAGTGTACTTGCAATCTTCATATTGTAATGAGCTCTCATTGTAACACCTTTGGTAGTACCATCGGTGATTAGCTCTTGTGCTTTTTTTTTCTAACCTTGCTAAATAAGTGGCGCTCTCACTGAATAAGCAATTGAGCTTTCTTTCATTTCATGTTATGCCGGTTGCATAAGCGGATGAATTTAATTTACTTTCATGTTATGGCCATTGAACAAGCGAAAGATCTTTTCTTGGCGTGGTCGGCTTGCCACCAAGAGCTTTCTTGGTTTGTTGTTGTTCCCAATGAATAAGCGGAGGTTTCATTTCATGCTCTTGGGTTTACATACTTACCCCACTGAAGAAGTGGTTTTACTTTAGAAATACAATATTGTAAGCCTTACCACCATATGCTCTCACCTTGTCCACATCGGGATCTAGGTGATTGGAAAGTGGAAGGTATTTGCTTTCAGTTGGTTTGATTATCACTCACGCCACTGAACAAGTGGTTGATTTTTAGTTAATACAATGTTCACCTTACCACTGTATGCTCTCACCTTGCCCACATGTATGTGTTTGATACATGTAAACATTTTATCAAACACATAAATAACATTGCATAGAGTTTGGGCAAATTTCATGTGAAAGCATTATCATGAGAATTGATACAGTAAATCAGATTTCTCCTTGTCACTCAGGAAAATGTATGACTGAAATATAAGATTGGCATATACAAGCTACAGCCAAAAGACTTGCTCAAATAATGCTACAGGTAAGAGCAAGTTTACAATATATGGGTTCATGCCTTCATATGACTAGAGCAAGTTTACATATTAATAGCACAATCTGAAACATAAACTATATTCAATATAAATTCTGACCTGTGTATGTGCAAACTCAGAAATACCACAAGCTTCAGTTGCTGGTCTAAGAACCCCATGCAGCTGCCCCAAATCAAAGCACAGCACCTTCAGATGATTTCATGCTGGGGAATGAACTCCAACAACTGATAAGAGCTTGGACGGCTAGTTAATCTGCTTGTCTTCTTCAAGATATGTGCCCAGCTCACTTCAAAAACTCCTAGGCAATAACCACGGCCTATCAAAAAGCAGCAGCAACTTCTCTAGGCACCCATGACTCAGTAGAGGCATCCATAACTCACTCAGTGAGTATTTATCATCAGCGTAGGAGGTCTAGAAGACAGCCACGACCCTTAGAGCAGATTGAGACTATGATAGAGATGTCATCCAGGTTGCAGGTATAGATATGACCACAAAACTTGCACCCCAGCTAAGGAAAAGTCTTACGCCAAACTGAGGAGCGTAGCCTGCAATAGTCTCCAACAAAATAGTAGCCCAACGACGTTCAGAATAATAACACACAGCAATATGGCATCCCAAATGGCGCACAGATGACAATAATCTCAGTCTCAAACCCCACAAGATGATAGCAATATTGTTATCTCAAATTTGTCTCTGTAAGAGACCAACAAATTTGCAACGTCGCGCAACTAGAAAACCTGAATGATTTTCCCCACAAACCAACTAGGGTGGAATCGTTTCACCACTAAAACTAGTTGCCCTAGGGTTTCTCTTCCCCAAGACCAAGAACTCTAACAAGCTCTCCAAAAGTGAATTTGAGAAAATAAACAAGCATAGTACAAATAAGCTCCAAAATCATCTTTTATACCACTTGCTTTATTTCCCGCTCAATAAATTAATAAAGTGACTTTATAAAGTTGCTTTTTAAAATATTTTCAAAAGGCACTTTATAACCCATTTAATTAATTATTTAACATTACCTTTTTAAATGTACTTTTCCTGCCAGGTAGTATTAAACAATTAAATAAATTAATTCCCTTTTCTCGACTATAGCCTACAGGAACTAAATAGGCTAATATGTCCTCAAGGGTGATCACTAAGAAGGGGACAATACAAAAAGCTACTTTATCCTCCACCCCTAACCTTGTAGAAGCTTGTGAAATTTTATCCAGGCTTTGAGGATCTAAAGTGTGAGATTGTTGGTCAATGGAGGATAGTTATGGGCACAGGTTATGCATTTGGAAATCTCTAGACAAGCTTCCTATTCAAAAGGATGAGAAAATGTAAAAACCCACACCTGGCTAGACAGATTTTTACAATTTATGACAATGCCAACATGTTGTCATTCAATATCATCTAACTGCGCTTATACTTAATTCTTAGGTTTCAAGTGAAATGTATAGACTATTGCAACATCTAAATTAATATCATTGCAACTATATTTTGAAAACTTCACTCAGAAAAAGAAAGACAATTACTTCTTTTACAGATGCATTGCATACAGATTACGGAAGAATTAATTGATTCATATATATATATATATATATATATATATAGAAGTCTGTAAACAGCAGGGAAATTCCAATCATACGCAATCATTATCAAGGCATAGATGAATTACAATACATGTTTTGACCTTAATAAAAGTATCGATACCTTTGAAATATGATGGTGCCATCCGTATAGTATACACCATGCTACCAATATGACTTCCAAATAGGCGCGACTTCTCTCGATGGTGCGGCTGGTAAATGAGATGTGACTGGCAAGGTAAGTATCAACGAGTGAGACTGGGAGGTCCCATCCACATGAATGGTGTGACTAATGATATAGGTGGTGGATAGGATAATGTGAAGTCTCCTTCCAATACAAAGTTGTGTAACAAATGATATGCTACAATTTTCCAATACAAGGTGAGACATAAATAATTGAAGCTGATACACTTAAATATTGCCCAATCACCTTGAAGTTAGTTGTCCAACTCAATATCGCCCGCAAATGGATTTAGATGGCTACATGAAAGTCTTCATGCCATAACAATAGCATTGATCATCACTCCCTTCACATAAAATATATCGAACCTCCAAAACATATGTGATTATATAATGTCGCCCCCTTATAATGAAAAGATAGCAACCGATAATTAATAATTATTGCTCCAATTTGGAAATTATCTATAGTAGCAATATGAAGAACTCTAGAATAGATATCTGTAATTAATCGCCCAATCTGAAGAACCAAAATATTCAAACAACAATAGAGAATAAACCCCTGAGTACATATATCTACTATATCTGAATAAATTGACGACTCCTGCAATTTTGTCTCCAAAGGAGACTCACGAAATTGATCAAATCCCACAGGCTAGGGTCAAATTGTTTCACAACTAAAACCCCGAAACCTCAAGCCCGAGAGCTCTCAACAATTTAAGAAGAAATATAAACTCCGCTGATGAAAAATACATTCCCGAATGCAACTTTTGTAGCCTCCCGTGAAATAACCGTTCACAAATATTTGAATATTTGAATCATAGAAGCATAAATCGGCAAAAAATCGTTAAAATCGCGATTTTGAAAAAATCTGGGAGGTTGCCGATTTTTTCCTAGGAAAAATCCCGATTTTTTCCCAAGAAAAATCTCGATTTTTTCAGCAGTCAACGCCAGTGAAAAAGTTGTTGAAAATTGTTAAAAATCGGGATTTTTTCGAGCAAAAAATGGTGAAAAAATCACGCGGAAAAAAAAGACCTAAAAAGTGACGTGTTTTTGCATATAAAGACGACGCGTTTCTCCTCTTTCAAGTGCGAATCGAGGGTTTCTCAGGTCGGCGAAAATTTCTTAAGGCGTCTGCTGATTTCGTGGGCATAAATCTACTCTGAGATCGTATATTTTGTGCAATGCATTGATGCAATGTAAGCAGCGATACGAATATATACAAAAAAAAAATATTTTCTACAATTCACGGGTTAAAATCTCTGTTTTATTTGCTCTCTATATCTCTATGCTATGGAAATGACCTTGAGTTTTTAGAAAATGTAGGTTTTGTTTATTTTTCTACATTCCTTTACATTTTTTTTCAAATCCGAATTTTTCACAATTTTTCAAAAAATCCTGATTTTTTGGTTTGCCGATTTTTTCCCCAAACGATTTATGCTGCTATGATTTGAATAGTTAACTTTAGGAGGGAAATAGTAACTATAATGTTTAAGTCCCACTTTAGTCACTTAATATAAAAGTTAATTAATTAATATTATTCGTAATATTTGCTTTGAAAGAATAATATTAATTAATCAATAATTAATTCCCTTAATTTATTTAATGGCTTACAGGATTAAAATAAGCCACTAAAACATCTGAATTATTAATTGGAAGGGGACATTACAATCTTCCCTTCCCGAAATTGCTTACCCACAAGCAATTTCAGATTAGGCTATTGAAGGACCTACTCATTGTCCCATGTTGCATCTTCCCCTGGTAGATCCTTCCATCTGACAAGATATTCCTTGATTGTTTTGTTTCTCAACTTCCTCTTGCGAACATCCAAAATTAAAACCAACTTTTCCTATTCATCAAGAGGTGGTAATTCTACTGAAACTGTCACCTATTGTCCAAGTGCCTTCTTGAGACACGAAACGTGAAACACGTTATGAATCCTGTTGCTCTCAGGTAGCTCCAACTCATAAGCCACCTCACTAGTGGGGAGGTTGGATGAAACAATCACAGTTTCATGCTCTAAGTCTTGTTGGAAGACTTCTATGGTGTCTCTCACCACCACTTCAACCTATAGGACCTTTCTTTACTTAGGACCCCCTGGTTTTGCCTTGCCAACCCCACTACCATCACAAATCAACCTACCAAGTTAATCTTGGTGCAATGTCTCCAACTCTTCCTTAGCCCTTAATCCACCCTAAAGGCTATTCTACTCCAAACCTTGAACTTAGCTTTGCAGGGGTGTGGAGAGGTTTCTAACAGGTTCTTTCCATCCCATCATGGCTCTGAAGGATCCTCCTAACTCCATCTTGTCATCGCTTCCACCAAACCCTCATTTAGGGTTAAAAAGACTACTAGCCTAGGAGCCCCCAATTAGGTCTTCTTCTACGAGAAAACAGGGTTGTTCTCCTAAGTTTCCCAAAGAGCACAGAATCTTCCCTTAGGGTTCCTGATCCTTATGCCCATCCCTCAAAGATTTTAGAGGTCTTAACCCTCAGCTGTCCGTACAAAGCCATAACCCTCAATTAGCAAATTAGGCCTTTTTTTTAAAGCCATTTCCTGACCACACAGCAGACTGTCAGGAGTTTCTCTCACCAAATGGATTGGTGGAGCTTCCTCCTCCATGCTAAGCCATTGCAAGGCATCTGGTTACCCTCTCCACACTGTGAGTTGATAGGAAATGATCACCCTTGCAAATCAAAGTTCTTTGCACTCCTTGTCTTCCCTAGCTGAACACTTCCTGGCTCGCCTAGGAGAAGACTTCCACAGTGATACCCTGACTTCTAATGACTCCTAACCCTACCATATTTACAATCATGGAGTCTAGTCACAATTCCCAAGAGGCCGTACATTATGTACAGTGGGAATGTGACCTAAACCTCCATTTTCTACCAACAAACTATCAGATCAGCAAATGCAAAGAAACAACTACCTACTATAATGCTTGAAACTGAACTAGAAATATAAATTGCTACCACACAGAGCTTAACCTATCAGTACACTACATCCTACGTACAATACAGTAACAATTTCAATCCATTAAAGCTCTACTTTGAGACAAAACCAGAAATTCACACTAAAACACCACTGTCTTTTATCGAATTCAAAAACTCCAATCAAAGTAAAATGCTTCCAACCTTGCTCTCAGGTCGAGGCACACCCTATATAGGTCAACAAAAGTAGTTATGCCTCCCCTTGGTCGGACATGTCAGTTACATTGTGGCAAAGTTGCAAAATGCACCATTTTGCAACTTTTGCCAATTTCTAGTAAACTAAGTAAAATGAGTTTCTAAACTCATCCACCCTTTCTCAATTTCTATCCTAGAGATCAAACATATCCCTAAGCTATCTCCTCTACTCAATGGTCAACATGACCTCATGGTAACACATTAAAAACAAAAATTCATCCTAGTTTTCCTAATTGCCTAGTGTAATTGCCTAGTGTTTCCTAGGTGCTCCTGCACCACTCACCCACTCTCCTAATGATCTTGTACGGCCCATAGAACCTCGGCCTCAACTTCTCAGCACCATTCCTCTTCAAAAAGGACTCTGTATGGCTAAAGGCGAAGATAGACCCAATCTCCAACCTCAAAAGTATGCTTTCTCCTATGCTTGTCCGCATACATCTTGTATTGATTTTGACCGTGCTGCAAATTATCCTTAAGTGACTTAAGGATATCCTGATTCTCCTATATCCAATCCTTTGCCTTGGGTGCCTGACTATCACCAAATGCCACATCCAAAAATGAATATGCCTCATAACCGTACAGCGCTCTGAAAGGTTACATCCCAATGGACATATGATAGGTGGTATTATAGCAATAATCACCCAAGTGCAACCATCTAACCCAGGCCCTTTCCTACCCCGTAACATAGTTGCATAGATAACCCTCAATCCACTTATTCACTATCTTTGGTTGCCCGTCTGTTTGAGGTTGATAGTTGGTGCTCGGAGTTAATTTTGTACCTAACAACCTTAATAACTCCTACTAGAAAGCACTAAGAAAACAACTATCCCTGTCACTAACAATATTCTTTAGTAACCCATATAGCTTGAATACCTCCTTGAAGAATAAATCAACCACTTGCGGTGCCTTGTACTCTAAAGAGATAGCCATGAAATATGCAAACTTCGTTATTCGATCAACCACTACAAATATGCAATCTTTACCCTGTACCTTTGGAAGGTCGATGATGGAATCCATCAATATGCTATCCCATTTCTACTCTAGGATAGCCAAAGGTTGTCGTAGGCCCACAGGGAAAGTGTGCTTCGACTTGTTCTACTGACAAGTGGTGCACTCTCTAACATGGCGCAGAACATCAACTTTGAGGCCCCTCTAGGAGAACCTCTCTCTAATCTACCTATAGGTCTTAAAGAACCATGGATGTCCTGCCAAAGGAGTGTCATGCACAACTCTCATGACTTGCCCCTTCAACCTATATTCTACAACCAAGAATATTCTATTCTTGTAGTAGATGATATCATCCACTACCTTATACCTATCATCTTGGATTGAGCCATCCACCAATTCACAAGCAAAAACATTCTTAAGAGTACTCAACTAGCAAAAGAGCTTTCCAATCCGCTGAATCTCAAACAAGGAACCTATGGTGGGCTTCCTAGAAAGAGCATCGGCAATTGTATTCTTCTCCCCCTTCACATACTCGATATCAAAATCATACACCTGAATTTTACTAACCCATTACTATTGGCGTTCATTCAAGTCCTTCTGCTCCAGGCAGTACCTAGAACTTGCATGATGGCGAGCATTTTCTTGTCATATACAAAATACAACCTTTCAGCATCTCGAAGCTCCCTACTCTCATAGGCAATGGGATGCCTATTCTGCATCAACACTACACGAATCCCCTCTCCTAATGCATCACATTCCAGCACAAAGGGCTGCATGAAATCCACCAATGCAAGAACTAGACAGGTACTCATGGCCTCCTTAAGCTTGTCAAAGGCTCACTGAGCCTCGCTGGTTCATCTAAAAGCACCCTTCCTAGTGAGGTCTATGAGAGGTGCCCCAAGCTGTGAAAACCCTTTGACGAACTGCTTGTAGTAACTATATAGGCCAAAGAACCCTCGCAGCTCCATGAGTGTCCTCGATGGTGGCAAATCTAAGATCACTTGGATCTTTACCTAATGCACCTAAACTCCTTGTGTGTTGATGATGTGACCCAAGTATAGTATCTCCTTCATCCTGAACTCACATTTCGAGGCCTTGGCATACAATGATTGTATCTCCATGATGCCCAACACCTCATCAAGATGCTTCAAGTGGTACTCCCATGTTTTGTTGTATATCGGTATATCATTGAAAAATACAAGGAACTTCTGCAACTACTTGTTGAAGATGTGATTCATGCAGGACTGAAATGTTGTGAGAGCATTGGTCAAACTGAAAGGCATGACCAAAAACTCATAATGCCCATAGCAGCACTTGAAAGCGGTGTTCCACAAGGATGCATCCCCCTCGAAAATCCTATCGCACACGAGACGAGGACGTCCCCGAGACGTAGGGACGTCTAGGAAACACCCCTCCGCCGTCTTCGCATTACCCTGTCATCTCCTAAACATTTCTCTTTCAAGGGGATGTTTCCTCGGCATTTATGGCCAAAAGGGGACTGGGATGTCCTCGAGACACCCAAGAAACTCCCAAGCGTTTCCCACAAAAATGAAAAAAAATAATGATTTTTAAAAAAAACTTCTAGTTCTCATTCCAATGTCTATATTTTGATTTTCAATGTTCACTAGTTCAAAGAAATCATTGCAATGTGTTTAAAGTCCATAGTAATGAGACTTGCAGGTTTGAAAAGTGCAAAACAAAAACATAAAAATTTAAAATTAAAACTTGTTTTTTTATTTTCATTTATTGTGAATGCAAAATGATGTACACCATGAAGGTTTGTATGGTTTTGGAGGTCTTAATTTGTGCTTGGTGGCTTGGTGCCCCCAAGCTCCATGAGAGGTGTTTCCCCCTAACCCCCATGGGGGGCACTACCTCTTGACCCTGCTGGAGGCGTTGCCCCCAACCCCACTAGGGGCATTGCCCCCAGACTGATGCATGGGGCATTGCCCCTCAACCCCATTGGAGTAATTGCCCTCAAACTTGAGATTATAGTTGTTGCATCAACTAGGACCTATCTTAGACACATTCGTAGGAAGGATGCAAGCTCCTCTGAGCCATAGACTTCTAGTTATTGTTTTGATTTTTCATATTTGTCTAGAACATTTGATGTCATGGATTTTATATTCCATGAGTTTTGTCTACATTTGAGCCTTTGACTATATATCTAAGTGTGCTATGTACTTCAAGTACTATTTAAACTTCACTTATTCCTTAGGCTTCTACAATTATACATCTTTTTATAACTAATTTTTCAAGTACTATATGTATTTCAGCACCACTCCCCCGCCGCCGTCCCCCCATCCCCCCATCCCCAAAATGCGTCCCCCTATCCCCTCATCTAGAAAATTTGTGGAACTATGCTTGAAAGCTATCTTATGGATATCCTGGTCTTGCACGCTGGTCTTGTGGTGTCCTAATCTAAGATCTATCTTCGAGAAGAAGACAGCCCCATGTAGCTCATCCAACAATTCATCGATCCTGGGAATGGGATACATATTTTTTATTGTCTTCTTGTTCAAAGCGTGGAAATCAATGCACATTCTAAGAGTCTCATCCTTCTTTTTAACCAACACCACAGAAGAGGCAAAAGGACTCGAACTCAGCCTAATATGACCCATATCCAATAACTCCTTGATCGCTTTTTCAATCTCATCCTTGAATTTCTTGGGATGTAGATAGCGAGTAGTAATGACAGGCTTGTCCCCCTCAAGCTCAATGGTATACTCAAATCCCTTGTTCGGTGGCCTCCCTAGAGGAATATCACTTAAGACTACTGCGACTGTTCAAAACCTCTTGCAAATCATCCTGGTAGTGCTTAGGCCTACTATCCATGGTCTTAGAAGAAATCAAACATTGTGCTGCCCAAGCAACATCACCATGTCTGAAAATGCTCTCCATACATTTGGTTGAAACCACTCTGGGAGCTCCATTAGACATGCCCCTGAACACCACTTTCCTACCATCTACCTTGAACTTGAATTCCATGGTTTGGAAGTTTTAAGAATACTTCCCAAGCGTGTGTAATTATTGAATACCCAAAATGGGATTGGTGTCAACTAAGTCTACCACATAGAAATCATCGGTAACTATATAATTACCAATCGTGATGTTCATCTGAGGGACCTTCTCCATACAAGAGCTCTGATATCCATCTGCAACCATGACATTAAACCCTTCATGCTCCACAATCTGCAAACCTTTCCTGGTAACTATAGAAGAGTCTATAAAATTGTGGGTAGCCCCACTATCAATTAGGACTGTGATCCTCTGTCCCTATAGCACTCCACGAACTCAAAGAGTTGAATTTTGGTATACCAGACATAGTAGTCAGAGTACCACCATTCACTCCCTTAGGTGGCATCTCATTGGCACCCAACTGTTCCTTATCTAATTCACTATGTTTGCTGCCTTGGTTATGATCAGATTTCTCCTCTTCTTCACTATCTGATACAATCTCTATATAATGTACCTTGCCCT
Source organism: Sequoia sempervirens (assembly GCA_007258455.2). Lineage (NCBI taxonomy): Eukaryota > Viridiplantae > Streptophyta > Pinopsida > Cupressales > Cupressaceae > Sequoia > Sequoia sempervirens. The sequence continues at coordinate 46,620 of VDFB02264940.1, forward strand.
TACCAAGACACCTATGCCCTGGTTCTGCAGCTGAATCATAATTTCTTTCTCAACTCCTGTCAAGTCATCATCCATCCTACTTTTTTTGGGCCATTCTTTCTAAAATGGCTTCTTGCCTTTGTCCTTCTGAGAGGTAGAGCCTTTGGACTAAAATTTGTTCTTCAGATTGGCAAAATCCATGTCCCTAGCTTTCTTGATTGCCTCTTGTAGCGAGCTAGGATGAGGGCTTTGACCCAACCCCTTAAAGGTTCCATCAAACCATCCATGAATAAAACCACGATTCTTCGCTCGAAGATATCAATGACTAAAACAGAAAGTCTTTAGAAATCAGCAATGTAGTTGTCTATTGATCCCCACTACTTCAATTGAGCTAACTCTTTGAAATGGAGTTCGGGATCCTTGACATCAAACCTCTCAATTAACCTTTCGATAAACTCAGCATAAGAGGTGATTTGATCATGGCCCATGGTGACTATTCCATGATGCCACCATTCGTGGGCAATTCCATCTAGGTGTATGGCAGTGTATTTTATCGCTTCATCTTTAGGCATTGCATTCAACTAGAAATATGTATCAACTTTCTAAACCCAAGCACGTGTTGATGTCTTCCCTAATCCATCAAAAAAAGGAAAACTCAATTTACCAACCTTCCTCTTAAGGTCATTGTGATGCTCTCCATTACCCTTGTTGGGCATGTCGCATCCTCAAGTCTATATAATCACAGAGGGAGATGTCATGTTGAAAGCCCAATCGTGCATCGACCCAATCTTGTCTGAGTTGTTCTTGCAACTCGATCAATGTGGGTCTATTGCCTTCTTGAGGCTCTACTGTGGCTGGGAAAATAGGTAGTAAAGGCCTTAAGCTTGCAAATGCAGTACGTTGGTTAGGAGTTTGTTTATTAACCGAATTGTCTCCTTGACCATTATTGCCTCCATTATGGCCATTCGGTTGTTATGGTTATTGTTATTATTGTTGTTGTTAAGCAAAGTTTGGGTCATTAATTCCATCTATTGTGTCATTTGTTGGTTTGTTGCCCATTTTTCTGCCAATAGTGCATTAAGGAGGTCTTCGTCTTTCTGATCTTCCCCTCTATCACCCATCTCTGCCTCTATATGTGCACCACCTCCTATAGAGGAGTCAATGCCACTACCAGAAGAAGATATTTGGTGTATTCCCAAAATACCAGAAGCAGTTTCCCCTTAAAGGACCTAAGTATGCGTCCACTATTTCTTAATCTCCCTATTGTAGTACCTTCTCTCTCTGTCACTCATGAAAACCACAGGCTAGCAAGAACACCAACTCTGATACCGCTATAAAAACCCACACCGACCAAACAGATTTTTATGATTTATGACAATGCCAGCATGTTGTCATTCAATATCATCTAATTGTGCTTATACTTAATTCTCGGGTTTCAAGTGAAATGTATAGAATATTGCAACTATATTATGAAAACTTCACTCAGAAAAATAAAGACAATCATTTCTTTTATAGGTGCATCGTATACAGATTACGAAAGAATTAATCGGTTCATATATATATTACAAAAGTTTGTAAACAGTAGGGAAATTCCAGTCATACGCAATCATTATCAAGGCACAAATGAATTACAATACATGTTCTAACCTTAATAAAAGCATCGATCCCTTTGAAATATGATGGCGCCTTCCGTATAGTATACTCCATGCTACCAATATGACTTCCAAACAGGCGCAACTCCTCTCAATTGTGCAGCTGGTAAATGAGACGCAACTAGCAAGGTAAGTGTCGACGAGTGAGAAAAGGAGGTCCCATCCACATGAATGTTGTGACTGATGATATAGGTGGCAGATAGGATAATGTGAAGTTTCCTTCCAATACAAAGTTGTGTAACAAATGATATGCCATGATTTCCCAATACAAGGTGGCACATAAATAATAAAGGCCGATACACTTAAATATTGCCCAATCACCCCGAAGTTAGTCGTCCAACTCAATATCGCCCGTAAATGGATTTAGACAACTTCATGAAAGTCTTCATGCAATAACAATAGCATTGATCGTCACTCCATTCAGATAAAATATATCAAACCTCCAAAACATATGCGATTATATAATGCCGCCCCCTTATAATGAAAAGATAGCAACCGATATTTAATAATAATTGCTCCAATCTGGAAATTATCTACAATAATAATATGAAGAACTCTAGAATAGATATCTGCAATTAGTCGCCCAGTCTGAGGAACCAAAATATTCAAACAGCAATAGAGAATAAGCCCCTAAGTACATATATCTACTATATCCGGATAAATCGATGACTCCTGTAATTTCGTCTCCAAACGAGACTCACGAAATTGATCAAATCCCACAAGCTAGGGTGGAATTGTTTCACCACTGAAACCCCGAAACCTTAAGCCCAAGAGCTCTTAGCAATTCAAGAAGAAATATAAACTCCAGTGATGAAAAATACATTCCCGAATACACCTTTTGTAGCCTCTCGTGAAATAACCGTTCACAAATATTTGAATATTTAACTTTAGGAGGGAAATAGTGACTTTTTTAATATTTAAGTCCTACTTTAGTAACTTTACAAATATTTATTAATTAATATTATTCATAATATTTGCTTTGAAAGAATAATATTAATTAATCAATAATTAATTCCCTTAATTTATTTAATGGCTTATGGGAATAAAATAAGCCATTAAAACATCCGGATTATTAATTGGAAGGGGACATTACAGAAAATTCTCTCGTCTTCTATTCCCCATCATATTATTGTCTCTTCCTTCACCAACCAAATAGAACAATATGGTCTGGTAATAACTAATAAGTCAAGAATTTATGATGTTTCCTTAAGTTATAAACTACTAGATAAGGTCAGTATACTAGACATTGGAAATTGGCCAAGATCCTTATAAACTCCTCCCTGGAGCAATACCTTTGTCTGGTTATCAGCTCTCAACAAAATTTTGATGTATGATAATCTAAGAAAAAAGGGTATCTTGGTCCCTTGAAATGTTTTTGAGTGGGAGGAAGAAATGGTGGATCATCTGCTTCTATGCTCTTTCTCAACTGATGTTTGGTACAGATCAATCAATCTAACAGACCACAATTGGGTTATGCCAGGCTCAATAAGGCAGTTGTGTTGTTGGCCAAGAGGAACTGAAAGTTTGAAAGAATTATGGAATATTATAATAGGTGCTGGAGCAAAATTTGTGGATTTTTCAGGAGAATCAGTCAAATTCTGACAGGTTGTAGAGCAGGAATCAAATGGCAATTGATTAAATTGGACAGGTGATTGTGAATCAAAAAGGTCAATCACTTTCATGTTATCGATTGAGGGTGGTAAAAGCCTGGGGATGGAAGCAACAAGTGTTCCTGTTCAAGGGATAAAGGGCTCAAAATCTCGAAGCAATAATATGAAAAAGAACAAGGAGAGCCATAGAACTATCTTTTGATCCTCACCTTCAAAAGAGAGCACAAAGTTCAAATTTGATGGGGCAACAAGGAAAAGCAAGGCTAGCAAGGGGAGGTTTTGTGTTGTTCAATTCAAAAGGATAGTTGTTTGAAGGAGTCTCTTTGATTCTGGATATTTGCACTAACAATAAGGCAGAATGGAAAGATTTTATAGTGGGACTAGGAGATGCCAAAATGCAAAATATTAATTATTTGATAGTGGAAGGGGATTCAATGATTGTAATTAATGCAACACTCCAAGTAAAGAATCCTAGCTGGAAGATGAATGGGTATGTTGAGGGGACCTTAATTCTGAAACAATTATTTGAAACAATCACTTTTGCAAATTGCAAAATCCATCATGACATTGTGGCGGACTTTTAGTAAATGAAGAGTGCAGATAGCACCAATAACACCAATATATAGTCACAATTCAAATGCATGGCCAATTTGAATTCAAAACTTTTATTTAAACCTCCCTTGGTAATGGAAGGGCTTTGTGTTACACGGAAAGGTGTGTTTCTTTGAAAGTAATATGTTTAGGATCTAGTGTAGATATTTGGGATGCTTTTATTAATGCATAGGTGGAGGTCTTCTGTATGCATAGTGATGAGAAGGTGATTGGCGAACAGTTAGATATTGCATTAAGTATGAAGACAGTGAAGGGACATGTTGGCATGATGTAGCACATATGGTGCATCATTCCCAACACTTGATTGAAGTTGGTTTATTTGTTTATGCTTTGAGAATAATCTTGAAGCGGGAGTTGTTTATTTAATAATCCAACTTAGTGCCATCATTAGTTAAAAGATGGTAGCCTGAGAAGCATATGAAGGAATGAGCTCACTTCAAAGAGGCACTCGGAGTGTTTGGAAATGATTGGTACTCACACAGTATCATTATTTCATGCAGTGAGGTGGCGGCCTAGTTTTTGAGTTATAAAGGGCAGTAGTGGGAGTTATCTTTTTGCATATGCGAAAGGTGGCAATTGCAGGGTTCTGGTTTAATTTTTTGCAAGCTTCTCTAATTTGGAATCCTGGAGTGCTATGGAAACTATCATTAGCACATTACAAAGGGGTGGTTTTGGAAGCATCTCAAATCACCATCTGCAATACAATTTCTCATGTCGTAATCCAACCATGCTAAGGACTGTCGAATCAATCTTGGGTGAGCTGGCACTATAAGATAGTCGCAGCTCCAAAGAAGCTATCAAAAAGATTTCATTGCAATCTTGGCACACTATTTTTCCAATGCTAAGGTTCTTCTATGGATATAAAAATCTTTCTTCCTGACCAAGTTTCAGGAATGATGATTCCAGGCATAAATTAAGAGACTGATGAAGAGGTGCAACCAATTGAGGCTGAGGGTGTAGGTTTGATGTCATCCCCTTCTCTGCTAGAAGATTTACCAAATGCATCAAATGAACGATGGAAAGAAATTCAGGTCCTATGTTCCTACCATGGAGATGTTGGCAATGTCATCTAAGCTGAATGTGCATCACTTTTGTGGTCATTTGGAGGTTAATAGGGATTACATTATACTATTATCTTGTGATCCCGTGTAATGTCCCCTTTTCATCAGTAATCTGTTTTGACACTCATCAGCCTATTCCGAAAGCCTGTAAGCGTGTGTGAGGTAAAATTAGGGTTTCCAGTTCTGAGGTTCTTTGGCATTTCTGAGAGTTTAGTATTTATAGTAAATTCTATTTTAAGCAGTATGGAGTTTGTCAGCTTTCAGGGCTTCATTTTCAGTTGGAGCATCTCTTGCAATTCAAGTTTGGCTTTTAATGGTTTAATTTTGGAGAATCAAGGCAATTATGTTATTATTTGCAGTTGACCCCCTTGGCCTAGGAGAACAACTTTATGTTGTGTTTAAAAAAGTGGACTTGGAAGGGGGACGCCTTCATGAGGAATTAATTATACTTTATTTATTGCCTTTTTTCCTTGGTAAAAGTGGATGCCACTTTTAAATGAGATTATTTTTAAATAAAGTGAAATTCATAATATGCAAAAAGGAAGCCATCTTGAGAAGTTGATTGTTTTTTGGAAATTTGAAAAGACTCCTATGTCTTTTGGTGTACCTTCTCAGGAATCTTAAGAGTTTTGTAAGCTTCTATTTAATGAAGGTTTTTGCTCCAGCTTTGCATCCATTCAAGTTATCATACTGTTATGCTGTCGGAATGACAAATGAAATCTTGCTTCGAGGATGCTACCTCCTAGCCAATTATCCAATTTCATGTTTGAAATACATCTAGTTGGAATTTTGCTTCTCATCCAGACTAGCAGATTGAGCTCGATTGTGAAGAAATTTTGAAGATTTATCAATTTTGGTTTTGCTGTTTCATCTACAGCTGAAGGTGATTTCAAGTTATAACTTTATTTTCAGTTTGAAATTGGTTCTAGGCATTTCATCATTCTAATTGCTGATCAAGGGCGCCCCTTCATGCCAATTTTGGGATTTTATGATTGAGAATTTGATTTTTAAAGAGAAATCGCCCCTTCAAGGAGGGCCGTACTTTTCTGGAAGTGCCTTGGGATTCGTGTAAAATTCACATAAGTTCTTTGAGGCTGTTTCTTCATCCCAGCATAGTCGCCTACCTTCTAGCAATCCATTGCACTTGATCTCATTCGATTTGGAGGTGAAATGAGTGAGTTATGAATATGTTATTGATTTTCACAGTTGCTGATTGACATTTTCAGTTTACTGTTTTTTGTATCAGACTTTAGAAGTTCTGATTTTTGATTCATTATCAGCAGTTAGAGAGATAAATAATTGTATGAGATCATCTATTACTCATGCGTTTGAAGACTATTGTAATTCATATGTAATTCGCAGCTTATTTCTTATTTGTAAAGACTGTAAACAGTAGTACTGTTCCAGTTCTAATTGCTGCAATTAATTCTTCTTCTTCTCACATTAGTACCCCTGGATGGTTTACCGCCAGTGTGGATAATTTGATTGTAACACTCTTGTACCCACTTTCATAGTGGTGAATCCCCACAATTCTATGGATGCCCGCCACAGCGGATGAATCAAATTGTTGTAGCTTCATGGCTGGTTATCCGCCTACTAGTTTCAATTTTTAAGTAGTCACTCTGTCATATGTTAGCACCTCGCCCTCAGTGGGATCTTGTGTGCACATTCTTGACGTTGAGTAGTTTCTTTCAAGTATTGTTCTTTATTTCTCCGCCATATGACAACACCTTTCCATCATTGGGATTGAGTGTGCATTCTTGGCGTCGAGTTCCTTTAAGCTTGGTTTTCAGTTTGATGCTAACGCTAATCCAGTTGGCTATTGCTAGTTATGTTGTGTAATTCATTCAAAAAAAAATTGGTTAGCATATTTCATCCCGCTATTCATAGATCACAGCATCAATAGAAAATCTGTTATAGGATACATATTTCCCATCTTGGCTGGCAATTGCAGGGGTCAATCAAGAAATAAAAATGTTCCTTAGGTGGATAAGGTGTTTGGCATTAGACAAGCTCAGGATGGTGGCAGAGAGTGGGGGCAAAGTGGTGTAGCACTATGAGTCTCAATTTCTTGCATTGTTTTGTCTCTTGGTTCGCTGTGTCTGTTAATTTCATAGTACGAGGACTCATTAGGGTTTAGAAGTTGATGATTGTGGCTGAAAGTTTATAGTAGAAGCTTTAGCAAGTAGTCTGTAGTGTTGGAAATTGTTGACATTCATGTCAAAGATTGAGCAAGGCATTCACTGCTGGAAGATTGGAGTTGCAAAGAAAATAAAATAAAATTCTTTTGTTTCTAAGGGCCGACCCTTAGCCTCTTGGCATCCTCATTAATGTTTTAAAATTTGCAATTTTTTTTTTTTTTTTAGGCTGACCACCTTCATTGTGGTGCCCTAAGTCACCGCATTCAAATTTGAATTCGAGTTCAACAACATTGAAATTCGAATAAAATTCGACAAGGAAAAAATTCGAAAAGTAAAAAATTCGAATTAAATTCGCCTTGGGTAATTATTTATTTATTTATTTATAAATAAAGTAATATATCTATTGTCAAAATTAAATTATAAATTTAATTATTTAAGTTTAATATTACAATTTTTTAATAGTGTATATTTAGTTAATTTTTAACATGTTAAAAATTCTATTATTAAAATTTAAATATATATTAATAAATATAAGTTATAAGTTACTAATATAGTTTATAATTTATAATAATATAAACTATAAAATTATAATATATTAAAAATCTGTTATAAACCTAATATAATTTATAATTTATATATTAATAAGGCCCTCTATTCTATCCTACGCGTGATTCTTATGTGCAGCCACGAATCTTTGTTTGGAGGGCGCAAAACCTTCAATAGATAATCTCCTGACACAATTCAGACTTATAATATCAATTTGTGGCGCGCTCAAAATCTTGTGGCACAGATTTGACCAAAATAAAACTTCTCTATCGCTCTAGTCCGACAGCCAACACGAACGACATTTCTACATAGCCAGTGAGTGACTGTTGCCGGCTTCAATTTCCTTCTGCTTGCGATTCCACTGGGCGCGGTTTTGTCTTTTCCCATTGCGACTTGGATGTATGATTTCCCGTGTTGGTGCGATTGAAACCCATAGTCGATGTCGTCTACAACAATTTCAAGGCTCGCTAAAAAAAAAAGTTTAAAAACCAGAAAAAATTTCATGGCTTATACCGTACGAATTAAATGAAGACTTTAAACGAATTTTTAATTAAATTTTGAAATTCGGTTAAATTCAAATTTTGTAATGTCCCCTCCATAGTCAGCATCAGGTGTTCAGGGGTTAGCTCATCACTTGACCCTCGTGAGCTAGCAGTTTTGATTAGAGGGTCCATCTGAGACTGTTTCCCCAGGCATTTGAGACATTACACATTGTAGTAGACTCCATGGGTTCAGGTTCTAGCATGTACACTTGCTTACTGGCTCAGTTTTGGACACTTACTATTTATAGTAAGTGTTATTTTCAGTAATACTATTTTTGGCAAGGCACCTGGACTCCTGACTTTGGCAATGACATAGTTGGCACCATTAATCATGGTTTATTTGATGAGTTATTAATGAAGGGAAAGGCATTAATGATATTTTAATTATAAGAGGTTATATTATAAAGTTATTTATTAACTTTATTAAAAAGGAGGGGCCACTTAAAAGCAACGTACTTAATACCCTTCATTAAGTACCTTAAATTATTATTTTATTTAGCCAAAGTCAAACTATCACATGAAAGTGAAGTTTATATCATTTAAAATGATTAAAAAGCTATTTGAAGGAAATCGTACTTTTTGAAGGAGTATATATAGCTCTCAAGGCAAAGTCGACTTCACTTGGTTGAATACTTGACATTTGCATTTGGAGTTTTATCACCTAAAGCTGGGGTTTCAGATTCTTCACACCATTGGTGAACGTAAAATCTTCATTGGAGAGCCGATTTGAGGTGGTGAAAGATTCACCAAATTTTGGCATGAGAGAGGCTTCATTCAAGAGTCTCATTTGGGCATCATTGGAGGTTATTTTGTTTGATTCTTCAGGGTTTTTCATCTCAGACCATTGGTCTGATCATCAACAGCAAACAGCCATCATTACACATCAATAATGGAGGCAAATTGTTGAATAATGAAAAGCATTTAATGCTGGGTGAGTCGTACAGCTAGAGAGGGGCGTATTTCTTCAAGAGCAAAACGCCTGGCATTGGGAGTTGATTCTCTACCAAAAGGGTACAGCTGGGTTAGACAAAGGCTGAGGCATCATTTGATTTAGGGGAAAACCAACCATTTGGCTGCATCGAATTTATCAAGGGTTTCCCAGGCATGAAAACTCATTTCCAGGTTTATATATATCTCTTTTAATCTGCTGTTTGCATTTCCAGCTTGCAAGAAACTTTGTAAATACTTTGCATATATATATACAGAAAATAAAAGATCCTTTGCTTAGCAAATGCATACAAATTTCTATTAGCTGTTAGAGTTTTGTTGCAATTAGCATTTCATATTTCTTTACAATTGCATCATGTTGGCGTAAAAACTAACACCTCTGGAGTGCAGGTTTTGTACGGACAGCTATGCACACTGCGTAATGAGTGCTCTTCAAATTAGGAGGGGAAGCTCCCTCGTCGTGCTGGAATGCGTGGAAAAGAAAAGTAAGTCCTATCTTTTTGTTCTCAGCTGGAAGAGGCACAAGGTTAAGAAAACCAAGAACGTTGCAGCTAAGGATTTTTGGTTTCGCAGATCATTAACTACAACTAAGCTAACTACTTTAAATCTATCCAGTTTCCTCAAGAAAACAGAGCATGAGGAAATGGAGCAAGGTTTGACTATCTGACGATAAACGAGTATAGATTCTCAACTTGAAGGCAAGGTGGCGCATCTATCAGCTCAATCTAGACAAGTTTATTGGCAACAACATCACACGATAAACTGAACACGGATTCTCTACTTGAAGGCAAGGTGGCGCATCTATTATCTCAATCCGAATTAGTTTATTGTTCACGACAACACACGATAACCAAGCGCAGATTCTCTACTTGAGGGCAAGGTGGCGCAACTATCATCTCAATCTGAACAAGTTTATTGGGCACAAAACAGATTTATCTAAACTATGGGAAGAATTTACCATGACAATCGCATGAAACCCTATGTGGCATAACAATTGATCATAATAGTAAAGACTCACAAAACAGATTTATCATTACAATCGCATGAAACCCTATGTGGCATAACAATTGATCATAATGATAAAGATGCACAAAACAGATTTATCTAAACTATGGAAGAATTCACCACTACAATTGCATGAAACCCTATGTGGCATAACAATTAATCGTAATGGTAAAGACACATGAACAAATACCAAAAGAGCAATATTGAGGGCAAGGTAGGCGCAGCATATATTTCTCTCTCAAGCAAAAGTTATTTACAAATGAGCAAAAACTCTTATTTATATGCATCAAGGTCTAGGGAACCCTAAAATCACTTTGAGTCATCTACAGTCTTGCAATGCATGCAAGATTCGCTGCCAAACCCTAATGAAGTAAACTATACAGTTAACTGGAAAGCTACCATCAGTTAACCGAAACATCTAATCTAAAAATGGACAATTGTGCAAGCATGCACGTCCTTATTGAAAGTGAGTTAACTGGAAGACTACCATCAGTTAACGTAAAACCCTAAATGAAACTCCAAGTAAATAAAGCTAATCTCAGAATAGATATGCATGTGATGAAACAATGAGTTAACTTGAAAGGGTAACGCCAAGTTAACTCCTGTGTATAAAGTCTATTCTAAGAGGCAGGAACTGAAGTCTACTGGCCGTGATCTCGAACAATCAATCCCTCAACGAGGCTGTCAACTGCATCAACATCTGAATGTCAGCAACTTGAGCAATCTTGGCAATCAAACTAACATTTCACTGACTCATAGCTTTGGCGGCTCCGTAACTGAAGTGATGGCGACTATCTCCTCTGCAGCTTGATGCTTCTGACACTTTTGCATGACAAAACTACGAGATTTGACTGCGCACACTCTGTTTGTGAGAAATGCAAACGAACTTGCTGCACACGCAAAATTCCAACGGTATCAACCTTCTAAACCGGCTTTGGAAGACAATCGGCTATACGAGGCATGCAACCATATGAATTTGAGTGACTATGCCTGTTAATCTTCTGAATGCACTTGATACAAATCGGTCTCAACTTTTCTGATGAAATCATGAATTAAGACCGATTTGGTCTTGAATTCAATCTGTGTGTACTGTACTCTGAAAAACTCGCCTATTGACTGTGAACTTGACTATGTTCTGACAAGATTTCTGGAAAGCTAAAAATAGCCTATCGAAGGGTTATTTTCGGCAAAAATCTGAGATATGGGTTTTGTCCAGAAAAATATTCTAAGACAACCCAGAACGTCAGAAATGCGAAAATCTAACTTCTACTCGACCATGCAAAGACTTTTCAGTTGAGAAAATTAGAAACTCAAGAACGAATGTTCTGAAGTTAAAAATTCCTGAAAAATCAAACGCACGATTTTAATTCGAGTAAGCTATATGAAAATGATCCAGATGTTGAGACTTGTCAAATTTGCCAATTCCAGGAACATGCAAATTGAAAACTGAGAGAAATCTGAGAACCAACGAGGGAAAAAAACGTTTTTTGTATGCTCTTCTTCAATGAAAATCGCCCTTGAATTCTTCAAATTGCTGACAATCGTGAACTTTTAACCTGCAAAAGAATGTGATTGGAGAAATCGCCTTTGGAAATAGATGAGAAATCTGCCTTTGTTTGAGAAATACGAATCTCGCTTGAAAATACGCCTTGTGAATGAAGAAAAACGAATTTTGCTTGAAAATACACCTTTGCCTTGAAGAAAAACGAATTTTGCTTGAAAATACGCCTTTGCCTTGAAGAAAAACGAATTTTGCTTGAAAATATGAATTTCTCTTAAAAATACAAATTTCTCTAGAAGCTTGGTGAATAATAAATGAAGGCGCCATGTTTAAACAAGAAGAAATTCGCACCAACTTGTGAACTACAAGATTTCAAAACCCTGACTGAAATAGAAGCCTTCCAATTGGTCGCCCTTCAGTTGAACTGCCACTGACTCGGAGTTCAAAAATAAATAATAATAAAATATTCATCATCATGCAATTAGCAAAGGCGCCCAAAATAGAAAATCGCCATTTTTAATGCTAAAATTGCAAAATAAATATTAAATATTTTGAACTTCAGTTGACAATTCGGATGAAGCTTTAGGATTCACCGTCGAGCTTCACCGATTCCAAAAAGTCATCTCTTGAGCTCATAGGCATCCATTTGCTCAAGATATTTCACTTTTTATTAACTTCCTATTTTATAGCTGACAACAAAGTCACGACTGGCCATCTTTAACACTGATTTCTGAGTGACTGGGTGACGCTGGGACTGAACTGAGATATTCATCGGATAGCCTACTGAACAAGGAAGAAATGTCTGTTGGGAGACACTACTACAAAATCCATCATTTAACACCCTGAAAAATTAGGGGCCCCTGATTAAATTCATTTACAAGTTCTAGACTTAGCCATTTTCCTAAACTACCATCTGACACTTCAAACGACTGCTGACGGCGAACGGTGAACCCTGCTGACAAGAAACGAAGCTCACTGCGTGCCTGGAGACATTCTGCATCCAACGACTGTACGCACGACATCTGAAAGCTGTGTTAAGGGCCTCAAAAGTAAAAGCGCCCCTGGCTCTTAGTTGCACTGATGTCATTTTGACGAAAGTTGAACTTTCATCCAAGTACCCTACTTTGACCTCTGATATCTGGAGCTGGGATGACCTGATTCAAGCACTATCTGTTTTAACGGACAGCCAGAAGGTCCCACAAGAGAAGTCTCTGGAGGTGACGAAGCAAGAAAACTGCTTCTAAGACCTTAAAAACTCCAGTGCGTATTTTATTTAAAATTACCGCTCCAGACTTGGCCATTTTCCGGATGTCCTCACTCTTCAGCATTTCACCAAAGACCTCGCACGTACGAGCATTTGCCAAATCCCGAAGGCTGACGGCTAGGCTCGTTGAATAGATACAATGATTACGCTCAAAAGCCGTGAAGACTTCGAACGTGAACGACCTCATCTGACAGGCCTAAAGGCTAGGCGCCTCTGGACTGTAGAAATACACTGCAAATTGTATGTTGTTCCACCCGTGAAATTACGTGCTTGGTAGAACCTCTGCTACGATCACCTGGAACGTTGGATCGACAAGCAGGATGATGCATTGCAGAGCTAGGCTAGAGTAGTACTGATGTCAGGAAGACCTCATCTGCAAATTTGACCATCTTAAGGGTCATTTTAACCAGCGCCCCTGAGCTATACTTGCGCTAGAAATGCAAGGAGGAAGCTGAAAGACATGAAAACCCCATTATAAGCTCATCTTCAGATGTCAGCTGTCGGAGCTCTGGGATTCGGACGACTACGTTTGATAGTTCGTTGGATGAGCAGACTAGACATGAAGAAATTGACTGCATCCATCATCAGAAAAACCAAAATCCAAGCCTCCATCTTGAAGGGCGCCCTCAAGCTACAGGCGCGCTTTTGCTAGAAAAGAACAAGTTTTCACCATGTAGAATTTTGGGAATTTCAACTTTTGTCGCCATTTGCCGGAGTTACGGGTCTCGAAAAGCTTTGCTGGATAGCTCGTCGGATAGGTAAACCAATTCTGAAGAGTTTGACTGTATTTATGAGTACTTTCAACAAGATCTTGACCTTCAAAAAGAAGGGCGCCCCCTGGGCTACAGGTGCGCTTTCTTGCTTTTCTCTGAGAAATCCTCATTATTTAATCACTAAAAACTCCGTCTTGACCACTGAAATGACCATGTGCAACGTGAGATGCTATTGCGAAACACTCCTCTATCATGGTAAATTCTTCCCATAGTTTAGATAAATCTGTTTTGTGCCTAATAAACTTGTTCAAATTGAGATGATAGTTGCGCCACCTTGCCTTCAAGTAGAGAATTTGCGCTTGGTTATCGTGTGTTGTCGTGAACAATAAACTAATTCGGATTGAGATAATAGATGCGCCACCTTGCCTTCAAGTAGAGAATCCGTGTTCAGTTTATCATGTGATGTTGTTGCCAATAAACTTGTCTAGATTGAGCTGATAGATGCGCCACCTTGCCTTCAAGTTGAGAATCTATACTCGTTTATCGTCTGATAGTCAAACCCTGCTCCATTTCCTCATGCTCTGTTTTCTTGAGGAAATTGGATAGATTTAAAGTAGTTAGTTTAGTTGTAGTTAATGATCTATGAAACCAGAAAATCCTTAGCTGCAGCGTTCTTGGTTTTCTTAACCTTGTGCCTCTTCCAGCTGAGAACAAAAAGATAGGACTTAGATTACTTTTCTTTTCCATGCATTCCAGCACTATGAGGGAGCTTCCCCTCCTAATTTGAAGAGCACTCACTACGCAGTGTGCATAGCTGTCCGTACAAACCTGCACTCCAGAGGTGTTAGTTTTTACGCCAACACATCACAAAATACCAAAAAAAGCAAAAAAAATCTCAAAAGCAAACCAAAAAATAGTGGGTTAAGCCATCAGGGCTTACTACAAATTTCATAGATGAAATTCGCCGAATGTGGTGACTTAGGTGGTGCCCCATTTTGGGGATTCAAATTTGAAAATAAAAACAAAAGATAAAATAAAATATATTTTATATAGGGGCCGACACTTGTTGGAGCACCCAAGGTAGAGGTGAAGGGGTGCATATAAAATAAGGAGTTGCATTCATTAAATAAAGGCATCTTTTCCATGAGTCGCCCCCTTTGGAAAAGCTATAGGATGTGGTTGCAAAGATGTTTTGAAAGCAAGCAATAAATCGAATATTTTATTTTATTTTAGAAGACATTGGTGTCTCTTGCTGAGTTGGTGCTCAGTTGTGAGGATTAGTGTCTCCAATGGCTTGGTGCCTACAAAAGAAGACTTCTAAAAGTAGGTCGCTGCCTACAAAGAAAATCAATATATATAAGCAATATTTTGTCATGGTTTTCTCCCACAATAGTTTTTGCGTAAATTGTATGTTCTTCCTGTGTTCTTAATTGCTAGATCTTGCATATGTGTTATTTCTATTATTGAATAAGTGTTGAAAAGAAAAATATTGTTTATACTATGTAAGAGACCAAGTGTCTCTCAACCCTGACTTTTGGCGACAATGCAATTTTTTTGTTTGTTTTGTGTGTTTTTGAATTTTTTTGTAATTTTTGCAATAAAGAGAGATGGTGCAATTTTGTAAATAAATGATATAAAAATTCACAATAAATACAAAGATGATAAATAATGCAGCAAATAACTTCCAGACGGATGGCGAATGGATTTATTTCATTTGTTGAAAGATTACAATGCTAATCCAATGACATGCATATAAAAAGCAACATTATTTTACTAAGGAACCTGATTAACTTGCAGCCGCCTATATGAGATGACAGAGATGGTACAGCCTGCTAGAATGAAGCTTTCTCCTGCCAATAAATGGATAAAATCGCCTCCAGGAACAAGGCGCCAATACTGGAGACAAGAAGAAGCAAAAAGGCAAGTTGATTTGACTTGGAAGAAAAAGACGACTTGCAGCTGTAATGGTACGGCTATGACAGCAAACAAGGAGGCCGTACGGCTGAGAAGAGGAGTGCCAGAATGCTGAATCAAGAAGATATAAATCGACCCTTTGCTTTGTTGAATAAGTTCTTCTCAAACCCTTATTGATTCTTCCTCTGTAAGCACAAATATGACTTCTGAATAAAGTCACCCTGATGGACAAGCTTCAACTAGTATTGCACAATCTTAGTATGTCTGATTCTGAAGAGGGAACGTTCTCCAAAATCAAATGATTGAAAGAATTTGCAGAAACCCTTGTTTCACAAACTCCAATGTTCTCAGAGAGAGTAAAAGACAAATTAGAATAATTCACAATGAAGTTCAATTTGTCTTGAAGTGAAATATAAGCTCTCTTCAAAAGTTCGACCCAAAAAAGCAACTCAAGAAGCATTTAATAAATTATTAAATTTGCCCTTGGAAACTTAGGAGAAAATATTATAATATGGCGTCCCCTTTTAAAATGATTAATGATTATATAAATCATTAATAATAATTGCCTCCTTTAATATAAAGTATTAAATACTTTATATTATTCCATTGACACCTTTAATATTTAATTAATTGACATTATAATATAAAGTCACACTTTAATATTTCTCCAAATATCATTAAATGCTCAAATATTCACCGTCTGCTCACCAAATCAACTGGGTCGAAACTGAGATGATCAACTGAACCAGGTGCCATGCCCGAAATAGTAACCCCTGTCTGCCTGACTTACTATAAATAGTAAGTACCTGAATCTGACTCTATAAGTCTCTGCCAAGGCCCAAACCTGAATCAACTGATGGAGTAGTGTCCCAAACACCGGATAACTGCCAAAAGCAACCCTCTAAACACACCTGTCATCCTACGAGGGTCTAAATGATAGGCTAACCCTTGAATCACCTGAACTGCCTAGGAAGGGGACATTATAGTCCGCCCTCCCTGAAATTGCTTGTCCTAAAGCAATCTCAGCTCTAGATGTTGTAAAATCTCCTCTGACTCCCATGTAGCATCCTCAACCGACAAGTCTCTCCATTTAATCAAATACTCTCTGATGACCCGCCTCCGAAAATGTCTCTCTCTAACATCAAGGATGGCCTCAGGTACTAATATCAACTTCCCCTCATCATCAAGGGGTGGCAGTATTAGAGAGGGAATCACATGCTAACCCAACGCCTTCTTCAGGCGAGAAACGTGAAACACATTGTGAATCCTGCTATCTGCCAGTAAATCTAACTCATATGCAACCTCGCCCACTCGTCTGATGACTCGGAATGGACCATAGTAACGAGGTTTCAACTTCTCTACACCACTCTTCCGCAAAGTGGAGTGACGGTAAGACTGTAACATGAGATACACCATGTCACCCACTGCAAAGGAACGCTCAACCCTTTTCTGATCAGCATAATGCTTCTGCTAATTCTATACCCGTTGAATATTGTCTCTAAGAAACCTCATAATATCCTGTTGATCCTGCAACATATCACCTACGTTGGGCACTCTGCTATCACTCAACACCAAATCCAAAAGGTTGGGCGCCTCATACCCGTATAATGCCATAAAGGGCGTCATCTATATAGTCATGTGGAGAGTAGAGTTATAACAATACCCACAGAGGTATATCCACCTCACCCAAGCCCTTTGTTGTCCAACTATATAATTACACAGATATCCTTCCACCCACTTATTGACGATCTCCGTATGCCCATCTGTCTGTGGATGGTAGCTGGTACTCGGTGTCAGTTCGGTTCCACAAAGTCTGAACAACTCCTGCCAAAAGTTGCTCATGAACCGACTGTCTCTATCGCTGACTATAGTCCGAGGCAAACCATGTAGCCTGAATACCTCTCTGAAGAAGAGTTTTGTAGTCTGCGATGCTGTGAATGTAGTGGTGATCAGAAAGAAGTGTGCATATTTTGTCAGCCAATCAACAACCACATAAATACAATCTTTCCCTTGGGCTTTCAACAAGCCTATGATAAAATCCATTGATAAACATTCCCACTTCCTGTCAGGTATCGGAAGTGGCTGAAGCAATCCAGCAGGATACAGAACACTCTCAAACATACCGAATAACATCAATCTTTAGCCCTTTTCCAAGTAAACCGTTCCCGTACCAGCTTATATGTTTTGAAATAACCGGGATGGCCCGCCATAGGAAGATCATGAAAGGTTTTTAGAACTATATCCTTCAACTCTGAATCAGGAACCAGGAAAATCCATCCCTTGTAAATGATCAAGTCATTCACAACGGTGTATCTACTATCCTGCTCTGTCCCGTCAACAATGCTAGAAGCCCATTGGTTCTTAGCATACTCTGCAATGATCTTGTGCCTCCAATCCTCAAAGATCTGTGCCATAGCATTCAACTAAGGTCTACAAGATAATGCATCAGCTACAACATTCTTCTTCCCCTTAATGAAGGTGATATCAAAATCATATGATTGCAATTTGCTGACCCATTTTTATTGCCTTTCATTTAAGTCTCGCTATCCAAGGAAGTGTTTCAGGCTATTGTGATTTGTACGCATACTGAATTAACTGCCCACCAGGTATTGTCTGAACTTAGCCAAAGCGTGCATAATGGCTAACATCTCCTTGTCATAGATGCTATAAAATCTCTCAGGACCCCTAAGCTTCCTACTCTCAAAAGCAATAGGGTGTCTCTCTTGCATCAATATGGCACCAATGCCCTCTCCTGAGGCATCAAAATGCAATTACAAATCAAAAGACTTCGTAAAGTCTGGCAGTGCTAAACTGGACATGAAGTCATAATCACCTTAAATCTGTCAAAACATTCCTGAGTCTGCGGTGACCAAGCAAATGCCCCTTTCTTTGTCAGATCAGTAAGGGGTGCGACGTGTCGTGAGAACCCACTAACAAATCGTCTGTAAAAAGCACACGACCCAATGAATCCTCTGAGTTGGGTAAGGTTCTCTGGTACTGGCCACTCTGCTATAGCTCGGACCTTCTCAGGGTCCATACTGACTCCCTTGGCACTGATGATGTGCCCAAGATACAACAACTCAGCCATGCTTAGCTCACACTTGGACTCCTTGGCATACAAGGACTCCTCAGCCAAAATACCCAAAACTGTATCCAAGTGAGCTAAATGCTCCTCCCATGACCTACTGTACACCAGAATGTCATCGAAGAAGACCAACACATATCTCCGCAGCTGAGAACTGAAAACTCTGTTCATTGTAGGCTAAAAGGTAGCAGAGGTGTTGGTTAGACCGAAAGGCATAACCAAGAACTCGAAGTGACCGCAATGGCACCTGAAAGCGGTTTTCTCTACGTCTTGCTCCCTCATCCGAATATGATGGTACTCGGATCTCAAGTCAATCTTCGTGAAGAAGACAGCACCATGCAACTCATCAATCAACTCATCAATGCAGGGTATAGGGTACCTGTTTTTGATTGTTTTCTTATTAAGCTGGCAGTAATCTATACACACCCGAAGTGATCCATCATTTTTCTTCACCAATACCACCGATGAAGCAAAAGGTGACTTGCTAGGTCTTATATGTCCCATAGCCAATAACTCACTGATTGTTTTTTCTATCTCATCCTTGAGGCGTTTCGGATGTCTGTATGGTGTAATCATAATGGGCTTTGCGCCCTCCTCCAACTTGATAATGTGCTCGATGCCTCTGTCTGGAGGTCTACTAGGTGGAATGTCACTAAACACTTTAGACCTCAGTTCCTGAATGTTAGGATGGTATTCAACCTTCTGCTGCTCCTGCTATGCTGGTAACAACATACACTCTACGGCCCAACCTACCATATCATGACGAATGAGCCTCTCCATCCGTCTAAAAGATACCACTCTCAAATTACTTTCTCTAATGGCTTTTATAAAATGTGGTTTTCCGTTTACCTTGAACTTCATCTCCATGTCTCGAAGATTGAGTGTGAACTCACCCAAATCGTGAAGCCATGCCATCCCAAGTACCACATCAGTATCTCCCATATTCACAACGTAGAATTCAACCTTGAATTCATAGTTGTGAAGCCGCATCGGAAGATCTATTATTCTCCTATCACATTTGAGGGTGTACCCATTAGCCACCTTGACTCGAATACCCTCAAACTCCTCAGTCTGTATGCCTCGTCTCTCTACCAAACGTGCATCTATAAAGTTATGAGTGGCACCAGTGTCAAGTAGAGTAATCACTTTCTGACCTGCTAGGAGCCCATGTAGCCTAAAAGATCCATCTCTCTGAAGACTAGTCAAATGTGCCTCCTGTAACTTCTTTCCTCCCTCATTTTCACTATCATTTTCAGACCTTTCATCATCTAAATGCTCTGAATTAGCTTGCTGGTCTGACAGATCAGATTGCTCTTCACCTTCATAAAACCACTCCATCTGGTTACTTTTGGCCTTAGGACGAAGAGGGCATACATGTTTCTCATCATAAGGTGCCTTGCACCAAAAACATAACTTTTTCTTGCGTAAATCATTCAATGTTTCCCTGTCAAAAGGTGGTGCATTCCGTTTCTTAGGATCAAGTGGATCCTTCTTGTCAAATGTTCTATTTTTATCAAATGATCTGTTTGACCTCGAATAGGATGATGAGCCTGAAGAAAACTTGCTGCAAGGTGCTACAAGCTCCATACTGCATGCCTTCCTCATGGCCTCCTGAAGAGTAGGAGGATCAAATGCCTTGACCCAACCTCTCATCGGCTCATATAATCCCTCGATGAATAGAATGACAAGTCTCCTCTCTGAAATACCTGTCACCATGACTGCAACCCTCTGGAATTCACCAATGTAGGAATCCAAACTACCTGTCTGCTTGAGCTGAGCTAGCTCTCTAAAGTAAAGTTTTGGATCCTTCTTATCAAAGCACTCTATGAGCCTGTTCGTGAACTCCTGGTAGGTAGTAACCGTGTGATGACCCAATGTGTACATGTCGTGATGCCGCCAGTCATGTGCTAATCCATCAAGATGTAGCGTGGCAAATTTAATGGCCTCGTCCTCCTGCATAGGTCTCAATGATAGGTAATTATCTAACTTCTGTACCCAAGACCTCGCCAAACTCTTATCTGAGCCATCAAAATAAGGCAAGACAATCTTGCTCATTGCATGTTGAAGATCCCTATTCACCTGTGGTGGTGGTTGGTACTGAGGAGCTCTGCACTCAATTCTACCTCCACCCCTGGGTCTATGCACATCCATGAACTCATGAAACGACAACGACTACCTAATCTCAAGAGCCAATGTCAAATACTCTCCAAAGAATCTGGTCACGTCTGCCACTGATGTACTATGTTGTGGCTGAAACTCTGACCGGTGACCCTGCTGCTCTGCCTTTGGAGTCGGAGGTGCCTCCCTAGTAATAAAGGTAGGTTGTCCAAGCCTACGCTCATGAAAGATAGGTGACGACTGCTGCTGTACTAACACCTGTGGCTGGTCTATGCCTGCAGTCCTGCTAGTCTGTCCTATCTGTATGTAATGTTGTTGAGGCTAAACATACTACCTCATCGTGCCCATCAGCTAAGACATCATGTCCATCATATTGTCATGTCTCCGTCTGAACTCAACCTCAGACATCTCACCCTCAGTAGGTTCTTTCCCTGCATCCCTACAAGACTTTGTCGGAGTCTCACGATCTGCCATGAGAGTGGTAATACTGTTCTCACTACTGCTAGAACTGGATCTGTGAATACCCAGAACCCCTAATACTGTCTCACCTTCAGGAATAGGTGGTCATGTCCAATCCTCTACTCTACATGTTCCTCTACCCTTGTTGTAGAATATAATGTCTCTACTCATGAAAAAGCATCAAAAAAGCACACATCTAACTGAAAAAGCACAGGATGGCAAGAAAATTGTGCTTTGATACCATTGTAAGAGACCAGGTGTCTCTCAACCCTAACTTCTAGCGATAATGCAATTTTTTTGTTTGTTTTGTGTGTTTTTGAATTTTTTTGTAATTTTTGCAATAAAGAGAGATGGTGCGATTTTGTAAATAAATGATATAAAATTCACAATAAATACAAAGATGATAAATAATGCAGCAAATAACTTCCAGAGGGATGGCGAATGGATTTATTTCATTTGTTGAAAGATTACAATGCTAATCCAATGACATGCATATAAAAAGCAACATTATTTTATTAAGGAACCTGATTAACTTGCAGCCGCCTATATGAGATGACAGAGATGGTACAGCCTACTAGAATGAAGCTTTCTCCTACCAATAAATGGATGAAATCACCTACAGGAACAAGGCGCCAATACTGAAGACAAGAAGAAACAAGAAGCAAAAAGGCAAGTCGATTTTCCTTGGAAGAAAAAGATGACTTGCAGCTGTAATGGTACGGCTATGACAGCAAACAAGGAGGTCGTACGGCTAAGAAGAGGAGTGCCAAAACACTGAATCAAGAAGATATAAATTGACCCTTTGCTTTGTTGAATAAGTTCTCAAACCCTTATTGATTCTTCCTCTGTAAGCACAAATATGACTTCTGAATAAAGTCACCCTGATGGACAAGCTTCAACTAATATTGCACAGTCTTAGTATGTCTGATTCTGAAGAGGGTACGTTCTCCAAAATCCAATGATTGAAAGAATTTGCAGAAACCCTTGTTTCACAAACTCCAATGTTCTCAGAGAGAGTAAAAGACAAATTAGAATAATTCACAATGAAGTTCGATTTGTCTTGAAGTGAAATATAAGCTCTCTTCAAAAGTTCGACCCAAAAAAGCAACTCAAGAAGCATTTAATAAATTATTAAATTTTCCCTTGGAAACTTAGGAGAAAATATTATAATATGGCATCCCCTTTTAAAATGATTAATGATTACATAAATCATTAATAATAATCGCCCCCTTTAATATAAAGTATTAAATACTTTATATTATTCCATTGACACCTTTAATATTTAATAAATTGACTTTATAATATAAAGTCACACTTTAATATTTCTCCAAATATCATTAAATGCTCAAATATTCACCGTCTGCTCACCAAATGGTCAACTGGGTCGAAACTAAGATGATCAACTGAACCAGGTGCCCTACCCAAAATAGTAACCCCTGTATGCCTGACTTACTATAAAAAGTACCTAAATCTGACTCTATAAGTCTCTGTCAAGGCCCAAACCTGAATCAACTAATGGAGTAGTGTCCCCAAACGCCGGATAACTGCCAAAAGCAACCCTCTAAACACACCTGTCAGCCTACGAGGGTTTGAATGATAGGCTAACCCCTGAATCACCTGAACTGCCTAGGAAGGGGACATTACATACTGATTAGCCAACACTCCCTCCACCCCAACCCCTGCTCTCAGTATATCTCATGCTCATCATGTAGCTCTTTTATCAGTCATTTCTTTGTCAAATGTTAGTTATGTAATGTTTCTTTTTCATAGGTGGGGGCCCCTATTGAGCCCCCATTAATATATCTAAGGAAAAGATGTAATTTAAATTTATAAATATAATTATTAACATGATGTATAAATGGACATTATATATATGTTGATAGGTTTTTGTGAACAAACTCGCGCCAATAAAATCCACCCCTTGCTGTCAATTTAGTTACACCTCTTGGCATAAATAGTGGTGAAGGGATCCCAAATCTACCTAGGCGTAACTAGTCAATATTCCAATATCTAGCCCGTGAAGCAATCAAAAGACAGAGGACAAATCTGATGAAAGACCTCTTCTGAAGGAAGTGAGTAGTTAGCAAATGTCAGTTATATCTTTGAATTACCATGATAATAGTTGTGAATGGGTGTAAATATGCCTCTACACCATCCCTTACAACTATCGAAGCAAGAGGTGTGGGAGAAGCAGACAGTTCTACAGCCAAATATCTGCACTATTTTTCATTCACTCATCCTTCAAACAATATTATGAGTGCATTTCATGGGACCATATCTTTGCTCCTATGAAGACAAGAGAGAAGGGGAGTCAGTTTCATAATCATCTGCCATAGCTATCATTTCCAAATAGTGAATAAGAACCAATAAATTTTGCAATCTCATATTAAAATATTTCCACTCCCAGCACAGAAAATGTCAAAAAACTATAGAAACAGTTCTAATAAAAGAAGTTGATGAACAACATCATTAGAAAGAATTCTTAACAACCCAATTGACCAGCCATCAGTCAAGCTAAACATTGGCTAAACTCTATTTGAAATCAAAAGAGCAAGACTATCCCCAACATGCATTAGAAGTAGCGAAGGACCAACGCAAGGCAACTAATTCTACAGTTCCAGACGATATGGATACAGACCATTTAGCATAAATCATGTTGATTGCATAGACAGATAGAACTGTTATGGCACCATCAGAACTTTCAACCTGAACTACTATCACTGAGCAGCTATCTGGGTGGAAAGAAACGGAAGGAAAGGGCAAGGAAACAAAACACAATAAGATTACCAATGTGCATCACAATAAGACAATGCACTTTCTTCTACAATCAGAAGCCTTGTTTCTCTTCAATGCTGGTAACAGGAACAGATAATCAACTACAACACAGAAAGTTGTAGAATTGAATGAAAGCAAGAATGCGAGAACATGGTACATGGCCAAGGGCATGGCCATATGACTGAACACAAAGAGCACAACACAGTAGAACGAGTAGCAACTTAGCTTTTAGTATAATTAGATGTATGCACAAAGGGCTCACATGAATACTCCAAAACATGCCTAGCAGACATAGTCCAGGTCTATGATACTTGAGAGTAATGGTGTTTTATAAACTATAGATTTTCAAGCAGTGATTCAATATTAAAAAGAGCAATTAACCTTTTTGTAGAAATTTTCCACACTTTAAGCATATAGTTAATCAAAGAAATTAATCTCATCAAACCCTACTTAATTTTCAAGCTCAGATGCACAATTAAAATATTTTGCCTACTACAGAGTTTTAAGAGTTTGGTGTATGCAAAAAGGGCTATTTATTATAATTAGATGTATGCACAAAGGGCTCACATGAATACTCCAAAACATGCTAAGCAGACATAGTCCAGGTCAATGATATTTGAGAGTAATGTTGTTTTATAAATTATTGATTACCAAGCAGTGATTCAATATTTAAAAAAGCAAATAACCACTTTGTAGAAATTTACAACACTTTTAAGCATATGGTTATTCAAAGAAATTAATCTCATCAAACCCTACTTATATTTGAAGTTCAGATGCACCATTAAAATATTTTGCCTGCTACAGAGTTTTGAGATTGATGAGATGCCATACTTGCAAAAAAACAGGAAGGATGGGCTGAAGAGCTTTTGGGAGACAAAGACCTGGAATAAGTATCGGTCCACCCTGAGAAAGAGAGAATAAATACATTAGTGAGAGATAGCATAATCAAAGAAACATATATCCATACTCCATAGACTACATGAATTTTCCTGAGATAATTAATGAAATAAATTAAGAACTTGTCAGTCCACATTAACAGTTTGAACTTACTTTTCTTTTTCTCCGTTCCTTGTCTCTTGCAGTTGATACTGCATCACGGACTACTTTTACATATGTTGGAAGGATTTCTTTTGGCAGTGACCCTATTACACATCCCAGTGCCTCCCATGACACCTGAAGTTGAAACACCAGGAAACAAATGTCACACAGATCAAATGTGAAAATCACACAGCAGGTTGCCAGTGTTAAAATGCAGGCACATGAAACAAAAGAAAATGGATTCAAAGCAGCATAGCACTAATACATAGCTGATGCAAAGAAGAAAGTGAACTCAAGATTCAAGAATAACAGATGAATTTTCAACCCATCTACTTACCTGAACAGTGGAAGAATCTGGATCTGTCAACATAACAATCAGTGTGGTAACAAGATTTGGAGACTCGTCAATTAAGTCTAGCTTGCTGTTCTTAAAGAAGAAACCAGTAAGATATGCTGAACCCCTTCTCACAGAGGCCTAAGAAAGAAAGAAACAAAACACACAGATAAGGTAACAATTCACCAAAAAATTACCAACCAATATGGGAAAAAGAAAATTAGAAAATTCTGTGTAACAACAACCCAACCTGATTATCTCCCAGACTTTTCAGAAGCTCCGATATTAAAGAGTCAAGGCCATCTTCATCAATAGCCATGACAACAGTTTCAGATGCCTTCTTAGCCATGGTTGCCACCTCCTAAATATAAAATGATTAATATTAGCTCAAAGATTCAAAAAAACAGTCTGTCTCAACTCTTCAAAGCAGTGCCTACAGACTTATACATATCAAGCAACATATTCCATTATCTAGTCTCATCCTTGTGAAGTTCAAGAAAATAAAATAAAATAGCAATTCTCACATTTGACAGTCCAATTTATCATATCTATTAGTAAGATTAAGAAACATTATATCAATGGACACTGAGTTCAAGAAACATGAGATGAAAAGGAATAAAGGAAAATCTTCATTGCATACTAAGTCCATCAAGGAAAAAATGAAAAGAAAAATTGGCAAATATTGTCTCCTATGACAGATGTATTAATGCTCTTCTTTTAAGGTGTTCAACATTAGATACAGCATGAGTTGGCTGGTTACAGCCATATAATTTTATACTATGGATAGAAGCTTACAACAGTTTATTGGACATCAGTTACTAACACCTAACAACAGGACAAATGATGCAGATAAATCTCTGGTCACAAGCAATCCTTCATCAAACTAACAAACTTTTGTTTCCCTTGTGCAGTTCTCTGTGCAGATTTTCATTCACTTTTTCCCAAGTTCATATTCATATTCATATGAGAAGAAAGTCAGGTATTTGATCACACGATCACACTCCGATAGGTTGTTGACTTCTTTAAATTTCCGAACAAGCAATAAAATGATGTAGTTCTTTCTTTGATTGGACCACTGGAATTACCATCTCAGCCAGTAAACACATATCTGCAAAACGCATGATCAAGAATTTCTCTTTGTTAGGGTTATTGGACTTATCTATTTAACCTACAACTTCTAGTCCCAAAAAGGTTATCAAAGCAAAGGTGATCAAAGCCTTAGCCAACTCTTTGAATAGTCATTCGGACATTGGATCAGTCTTAAACTTTTGGATCAGTAAATTTATGAGATGCTGCCACATAGCCATGAAGCTAGATCAACAATTGGAGTTGATTTACCCTTCACATCCACCTACACCTTTTTGACCCCCAAGTAATGACATGACAAACACACATCCCAAGATCAAGAACTAGAGTTCATTCACCCATCTGGTCTGACAAGATCTTTGGATCTCTAAACACTTGCTCAATCACCAAGTGTCTAAGGAGTTCACTTGATCAAGCTTTTAGACTTGGCTTTGGGCAACATCATCTTCTATCCCTGAATGAGCATGATGCTCCCACATGTCGTCAAGTCACGGATTGATAGTTAGTATCATGCAACCCTTTAGTTCAAATGTTTTACCTTCCAAGGGAAACCGTATGAACAACTCTTGGAAGTTCATCTCAATTGTTCCTCAGGTAGTAGGCCATTGGACTCCCAAAACAATGTCTACTCTAGCCATGGGAATACCAAACATAGGACAATCAAGCAAGTAGTTTCCCTTGTGGAGTTTGATACTATGGCATTTCCCTAAACAATTGATTGTACCTTCATCTGCAATCATAAGTTGAAAGTATGTGGTTGGGTAAAAGAAACAGTTCAATTGTGTTGCCAACTTATTGTTGATTAAGTTATGAGTACTCCTTGAGTCAATCAAAATTATTACCTTCTATTGTTAAGGAAACCCCTTACCTTGAGCATTTGTGGGATGCTAATGCCTAACGATGCATGACAAGAGATAGTTGATTGGACATCTTTTGAGTCTTCTACCACTATTATTATTGTTATTCATCATTTTCTTCATCATACATGCCCTCGATGTAAAACAATTTCTTTTGAGCACATTTATGTCATTTCTTGTATTTTCCATCACAATTGAAACATAACCCTTTGGCTCCTTTTTCTTCCATTTATGGAGATGTCAACCTCATAGGATGAAGAAATGATAATGCAAGGATCCTCCTATCTACCTTGCTAGGGAATTCCTCCCTTTTGTTAGCCAAAAACTTGTCCTCTACCTACCTTGACATAATCATCGCTTGGGACACAAAACTTGGTTCAAACATGCGTACCTCATATTTGATGTGGTCCTTTAAACCCCCTAAAAAAAATTCCTTCAATTTTTCCCATATAACATGCTCCGCTCTTAGAGACAAAGTTTAGAATTGATGAGTACAATCCTTGACCGTATCTAATTTCTTTAGTTTGGTGTGTTGGGTAAACTAGCTATCCATAAGATTGTCACCATTATGCAAGTAAGTTCTTGGAAAACCAACCATGTGACAATACATTTCTTTGTTCTCTTCTCTACATATAGCTAACGCTACCAAATAAGTTGATCCAGTTTCAAGTATAAGGATGCCATTGCAACAATCTGTTGACATGGGACATGATGAAGATCAAAGAATTGTTCCATTTGGCAAAGCCAATTGGTTGGATCCTTGCCATCAAACTTGCACATATCCATCTTAGGTGCAAGTATCTAGCCATAGAATTATTTGGGTGATGATCCATCTTTTGATTTGATTCAAACTCAAAAGCATCATGCCCCTTAGGAGACATCTTCTTTTGAAGTCTTGTTGTGTGGATCCATGTGTTGATGCTATAGATAACTAGTTAGATCAATAAGAATCTTCCTTTTCCATGAATGGTTTTTATAAAACGGAGAATTTATATTGCAATCCTAAAAGTCTCTTCGCTGTCAATAAGTGGTGGCAAGCCTATGCACTTTGGCAGAAAAACAAATCTAAGCCGTTATGGGATCAATTCTTGGAAGGCTTTGAAGGCTTCAAGGATGTATACTATCTTGAAGATGTCTATGCTGATCGCTATATGCAATGGTCACAATTGCGTCAAGGACATGACCAATTAGTTCAAGCCTCCAATGATGTCTTACATGACCTCTATGCGAAGCTAGGCTCATTTGAGTCAAAGCAACATTGAGCTCTCAAATAACATAGTATCCTACAACCATCCATTATGTCCAAACTAAAGTTGCTCAAAGACAAGACAACGGGAGAAACTTACTGCTATGCAACAACCATTAAGGAGGAGTTCAAATAGAAAGGCAAGCTGGAAACAACCAACATGCCAATGAAGACACTACCTTCAAATAAGAACAAACCATCCAAGACAATTGGTGCAACAAACACAAGAGTTGCAATGTTCCAACCCTAAGTGCCATGCTCAATAGAATTTTCTTACAACAACTAGAATAAAGGATGATGATGTCAAGACCTCAAATGGAACCACTAATAAATCCCAATTTTCTAGTCAAAACCATACAAGTGATCCCTAAAGAAGCTCAAACAAAGTGACTATTCCATTCGCAAATG
>VDFB02264941.1:0-109266 GCA_007258455.2 Sequoia sempervirens
AACAATTCACCAAAAAATTACCAACCAATATGGGAAAAAGAAAATTAGAAAATTCTGTGTAACAACAACCCAACCTGATTATCTCCCAGACTTTTCAGAAGCTCCGATATTAAAGAGTCAAGGCCATCTTCATCAATAGCCATGACAACAGTTTCAGATGCCTTCTTAGCCATGGTTGCCACCTCCTAAATATAAAATGATTAATATTAGCTCAAAGATTCAAAAAAACAGTCTGTCTCAACTCTTCAAAGCAGTGCCTACAGACTTATACATATCAAGCAACATATTCCATTATCTAGTCTCATCCTTGTGAAGTTCAAGAAAATAAAATAAAATAGCAATTCTCACATTTGACAGTCCAATTTATCATATCTATTAGTAAGATTAAGAAACATTATATCAATGGACACTGAGTTCAAGAAACATGAGATGAAAAGGAATAAAGGAAAATCTTCATTGCATACTAAGTCCATCAAGGAAAAAATGAAAAGAAAAATTGGCAAATATTGTCTCCTATGACAGATGTATTAATGCTCTTCTTTTAAGGTGTTCAACATTAGATACAGCATGAGTTGGCTGGTTACAGCCATATAATTTTATACTATGGATAGAAGCTTACAACAGTTTATTGGACATCAGTTACTAACACCTAACAACAGGACAAATGATGCAGATAAATCTCTGGTCACAAGCAATCCTTCATCAAACTAACAAACTTTTGTTTCCCTTGTGCAGTTCTCTGTGCAGATTTTCATTCACTTTTTCCCAAGTTCATATTCATATTCATATGAGAAGAAAGTCAGGTATTTGATCACACGATCACACTCCGATAGGTTGTTGACTTCTTTAAATTTCCGAACAAGCAATAAAATGATGTAGTTCTTTCTTTGATTGGACCACTGGAATTACCATCTCAGCCAGTAAACACATATCTGCAAAACGCATGATCAAGAATTTCTCTTTGTTAGGGTTATTGGACTTATCTATTTAACCTACAACTTCTAGTCCCAAAAAGGTTATCAAAGCAAAGGTGATCAAAGCCTTAGCCAACTCTTTGAATAGTCATTCGGACATTGGATCAGTCTTAAACTTTTGGATCAGTAAATTTATGAGATGCTGCCACATAGCCATGAAGCTAGATCAACAATTGGAGTTGATTTACCCTTCACATCCACCTACACCTTTTTGACCCCCAAGTAATGACATGACAAACACACATCCCAAGATCAAGAACTAGAGTTCATTCACCCATCTGGTCTGACAAGATCTTTGGATCTCTAAACACTTGCTCAATCACCAAGTGTCTAAGGAGTTCACTTGATCAAGCTTTTAGACTTGGCTTTGGGCAACATCATCTTCTATCCCTGAATGAGCATGATGCTCCCACATGTCGTCAAGTCACGGATTGATAGTTAGTATCATGCAACCCTTTAGTTCAAATGTTTTACCTTCCAAGGGAAACCGTATGAACAACTCTTGGAAGTTCATCTCAATTGTTCCTCAGGTAGTAGGCCATTGGACTCCCAAAACAATGTCTACTCTAGCCATGGGAATACCAAACATAGGACAATCAAGCAAGTAGTTTCCCTTGTGGAGTTTGATACTATGGCATTTCCCTAAACAATTGATTGTACCTTCATCTGCAATCATAAGTTGAAAGTATGTGGTTGGGTAAAAGAAACAGTTCAATTGTGTTGCCAACTTATTGTTGATTAAGTTATGAGTACTCCTTGAGTCAATCAAAATTATTACCTTCTATTGTTAAGGAAACCCCTTACCTTGAGCATTTGTGGGATGCTAATGCCTAACGATGCATGACAAGAGATAGTTGATTGGACATCTTTTGAGTCTTCTACCACTATTATTATTGTTATTCATCATTTTCTTCATCATACATGCCCTCGATGTAAAACAATTTCTTTTGAGCACATTTATGTCATTTCTTGTATTTTCCATCACAATTGAAACATAACCCTTTGGCTCCTTTTTCTTCCATTTATGGAGATGTCAACCTCATAGGATGAAGAAATGATAATGCAAGGATCCTCCTATCTACCTTGCTAGGGAATTCCTCCCTTTTGTTAGCCAAAAACTTGTCCTCTACCTACCTTGACATAATCATCGCTTGGGACACAAAACTTGGTTCAAACATGCGTACCTCATATTTGATGTGGTCCTTTAAACCCCCTAAAAAAAATTCCTTCAATTTTTCCCATATAACATGCTCCGCTCTTAGAGACAAAGTTTAGAATTGATGAGTACAATCCTTGACCGTATCTAATTTCTTTAGTTTGGTGTGTTGGGTAAACTAGCTATCCATAAGATTGTCACCATTATGCAAGTAAGTTCTTGGAAAACCAACCATGTGACAATACATTTCTTTGTTCTCTTCTCTACATATAGCTAACGCTACCAAATAAGTTGATCCAGTTTCAAGTATAAGGATGCCATTGCAACAATCTGTTGACATGGGACATGATGAAGATCAAAGAATTGTTCCATTTGGCAAAGCCAATTGGTTGGATCCTTGCCATCAAACTTGCACATATCCATCTTAGGTGCAAGTATCTAGCCATAGAATTATTTGGGTGATGATCCATCTTTTGATTTGATTCAAACTCAAAAGCATCATGCCCCTTAGGAGACATCTTCTTTTGAAGTCTTGTTGTGTGGATCCATGTGTTGATGCTATAGATAACTAGTTAGATCAATAAGAATCTTCCTTTTCCATGAATGGTTTTTATAAAACGGAGAATTTATATTGCAATCCTAAAAGTCTCTTCGCTGTCAATAAGTGGTGGCAAGCCTATGCACTTTGGCAGAAAAACAAATCTAAGCCGTTATGGGATCAATTCTTGGAAGGCTTTGAAGGCTTCAAGGATGTATACTATCTTGAAGATGTCTATGCTGATCGCTATATGCAATGGTCACAATTGCGTCAAGGACATGACCAATTAGTTCAAGCCTCCAATGATGTCTTACATGACCTCTATGCGAAGCTAGGCTCATTTGAGTCAAAGCAACATTGAGCTCTCAAATAACATAGTATCCTACAACCATCCATTATGTCCAAACTAAAGTTGCTCAAAGACAAGACAACGGGAGAAACTTACTGCTATGCAACAACCATTAAGGAGGAGTTCAAATAGAAAGGCAAGCTGGAAACAACCAACATGCCAATGAAGACACTACCTTCAAATAAGAACAAACCATCCAAGACAATTGGTGCAACAAACACAAGAGTTGCAATGTTCCAACCCTAAGTGCCATGCTCAATAGAATTTTCTTACAACAACTAGAATAAAGGATGATGATGTCAAGACCTCAAATGGAACCACTAATAAATCCCAATTTTCTAGTCAAAACCATACAAGTGATCCCTAAAGAAGCTCAAACAAAGTGACTATTCCATTCGCAAATGTGTGTGTAAGGGCAACCACTAGACTTCATGATAGATAGCAGTAGCATGGACTTGATTTCTTCAAGGATTGTCAAGCAACTAACTTTGCCAACCATGTGTCATCCATAGACCTACAAATTGGGATGGTTTAGTCATGCAACAACCAAAGTATACGCATTACTCTCCATTATCACTTTTCATAATCTATCTATCCTTTTAAAGAGGATATAATTTGTGTTGTACTACCAAGGGAGGTTTATAATGTACTCCTTGGACATCCATACATGTAGCCAAAAATGTGTGTATAGTGCCACTCCTCGCAACATAGTTGCATTAGTGGGCAATTAAAAATGCCAGATTCCTATAGTAAGTGTGGTGGTTATAGTGGGGATGTGGTTTTCCAAGAACTTATGTCAAGTGTGGGTGTGTTCTCAAAGGAAAACCAAAGGGAAAACACAAAGAGATGCCAACATACATGTGATGCAAGTAGACAAAGAATTTGTTCAATCACCTGAAACGATGGTGGAGCCAAAGAGGAGAAACCTTGTTATGAAGAGAATTTTGTTGAAACCACCAAGGGAGAATAAGGAACCAGTGCATAGAAGTCTTTTCCAAACAATATGCAAGTCATTATTGAAAATGATATTACAAATAACTTACTGTCTATAGAAATGGTACATAAGTTGGTCTAAAAAGCCTAAAACATTCAAACTCCAATGAGGTTTCATGGTTGTAGAAAGGTCATCAAGTTGTAGTTAATGAACACTTTCATTTGTTAGTCTTAACATAGGATCTTATGTAGATGATGTATGGTGTGATATCATCTTCACGGATTTGTGCCATGTTCTATTGGATAGACTAGGGCAATAAGACAAAAAAAGTTGTTCATGACAGCCATGCACGCATATGTACCATTGCCAAGAACATAAAGAAGTAGTCTTAAGACAATTTGAGGGCCGAGTTGAAGAAAGTGTGATTAGTTCTCAAGTAAGCTTGGTCACCAAGAAAGAGTTCCTTAATATCTTAAAGACAAAGGAAGTAGGTTATGCTCTTATAGCTAAACCCACACATGAAGAAGCTAGGGAACAAACCCATATTATACAAAAAGAGTTGAAAGATTTGTTAGAAGAGTATGCAAGGATAATGTCCAATGAAGTAGCAAAGAGAAGTATCAGCCATCATCTGGACTTGAAACTGAGGCAAGCCGACCAAACAAGGTTGTTTATATGCTAACGCCTAAACTAAACAAGGAAATGAACCACCAAGTTTGAGAATTGTTACTAAAGGGGTAAATTAGAGAAATTTTAAGTTTGTGTGTAGTACCTATTATACTTGCAACAAAGGATGTGAATGGTAATCAACCACCATTTTAGAAGGTTGAGGAGTTTGATTATCCTTGTTCATGCATGTTTAGATATGCTTTAGAAGGACTAAAAATTAAAAAATTTAATTAGCTTTCTACCGAAACCCAGATTAAATAAGCAGGACCAAGATCAAACTAGTTCATACTATTCAATTGTTGACCATTCTAGTGTTTGAGATCAGATTGTGCTTCTAAAACATGTAATTAATAATGGAATGGTAAGTCTGGAATTGTTAAATATTGGGATCAATCCAAGATAGGGTTTCTTTAGATGAGAATATGATTGTGTCTACTTGTAAGTCATTCTTCAATAGTGTAAGTATAGTGTAGTCTAGTAGTCTAGTCCTATAGTCTAAGTTCACTTCAATGGATCTTCAATAGTGCTTCTAAGTAATTGTGTAATCGCAATTTTGTCAAATACAAGAGAAGAGTTTTAGAGGATTCAAACTACTTCAAATCAAATTGTCAACTTCAAATTATTGAATGAATTATAATTTCTTGTTTGCTTCAAGATTGTTGTGTACTCTCAATCTTACCTACTTGGTTATGTAGTCCTTAGTTGGACCTCACACCTTCACATTAGATCAATGAGAAAAAATAGGAGGAAGTTGTGAGATCAAAAAAAATTGTATATTCAAGTAATTCCGTTGCGGCTCTGCTGGTCACGAGTTCTAGTCTCCCCCCGTCCCGTGGTACCGGAGGGCGTGTCGCGCCAGCGCCGCCGGTCACGTTAAAAAGTTTACCAGGCGCACTGCAGTTTATAGGGGGTCGTGCTACCCGATTCCTGCAGTCTAAAAAAAAAAAAATTGTATATTCAAGCTCTACGAGAATATTTAAGTAGAAGGCCATCATCCCGCGTTTATTTATAGAGAGAGATGCCCATTAGGGCATGTGTTGCTTAGTGCTCAATGCCAATTACTTTTGGACCCACTATCTTCAATTGAATGATAATGACAGCAAGCTGTAATGTTCCATTTTTTTTGTGGTCTTTCCAATATCTTTGGAGACTCTAACTTTCCTGCAACGTGCCAACCTTTTCGAAATGGAATTCTGTCAATGGCAATGAATTCAGGAATTCAAGATGAGTCCCATTGTACTTTCAAAATACAATTTCGACATTATGGGAGCATTCCAAATTTCTTGGATAAGTTTGATATTTTTGGAAAGCGCTAATCTTCCTTATGTTTAATATCCTACGAACTTAAGGTTATGTTGGCATGGTCGGAATTCATAATTGGCCTATTTTAGTATTTTCCGCAACTTGGTGGTTGTGCACAAATATAAATATGTTCAATTATGAAGTTACTCATATGGTTCAAAAGTGAATTAAAATAAAAGTCACTTTGTAAGGAGATAAAATATGATTTTTCTATAAGTTATTGAATGGTTATAAAATATAACTTCTAGAAAGATCCCAAAAAGGCATTATGAAAGGTGGTTGTGAGATGTCATTTCCTAATTCTTGACATTTGATTTCTTTTTGAAATCCCATTTGTAGAGGTACAACAGGTCTGTTTAACACCAGCCCTACAACAAGAACCCTAAGGTGAAGATTGGTTTTGAAAGTGAAAGATCTTCCCTAGACAATACAGCATGATTCATTCAGAGTCACAATTCGTACTAAAAGGATACAGTTTGAAATTAATTAGTGCTGAGCAGAGTTATATATTTCCAGTTTCATTTACATTTGAAAGAGTTCAAAGAGAAGAAAGTTTTGTAATTTGCAAGCGAATAAGAATTTGGAGATTATATTAGAGAGATAGCCTCATTAGTGTTAAGTGCTCCATCTTAAGAGTATTTTTACCCTAAGTGCAGCAAACTGAGTAATTATTGGTGATTGTCTCATGCTATTCTGCCTCGTTTGGAGGCACAGCAATTGATGAATGCAATTCCTAAGGTGGCGCTTCATGGTATTGGGGTGATTTAGAGTTTTGACATGATTTGAGGTTCCATCTTGAGCAGATTGCATGCCTTGGAGAATTGGCGCCATTCCTAGAGGGATCCATCAGATTTTGAGAAGGGATTGACACTAAAACCCTCATTGCAATCATCATGTTGGAGTTTCCATTACTCTTGAAGGAGTCACCATCAATCTTAAAGGGGTTTTGGCGCTGATTTGAAGGATTTACATCATTCATTTGTTTAGCTGAAAGCAAGGCACAGCCGTGGGAATATTAGCACTGCCATTCTTTGAGGGATTCACAATATATTTGACACACAAATCAAGGACACAGCAGCTGGTCAGATATTCGGACAGTTGTAGTTGTTTGCATCAATGATTCAGGAGACATCAAAATATTTTAGCTGACCGCTCCATTCACATTAGCGTGCAACAATTTTGGGACTGATTTCAGTCTTTCTCATCATACCAATTCTTCCTTTGAATTCTGTATCAGATTTGAGAAGGTTAGACTCTATTTTTAATGCCCATTTATGTATTGAAGATTTGTTATTAGAGTAATCAAACATTGTAGTTTGTACCATAGATTCACAATATATTGTTGCAATTTTCATATTATTTTATGAATCTTTATATTGCTATTTACATTTTAGCCAAAACAAGAAATTCAGTTGTGAGCATTTTATCAAGCCATTGTTGAACACATCTTGGGTTTATGAATAAAACTGAAAATTCCATAAAAATCCTAGAAAGGATTATTACGCAAGCAATTGAAACCATCTAAACATGCAAAACAAATGACAATTATATTCAAATGAATGATAATGATAGCTCGCAATTGAAACCATCTAAGCAGGCAAAATATACTTCAGAAACCCCTTCATTATACAGGTCATCGAATTGCATCCAAATAAACAAAAAACACAACTAGCCCACAAAAAAAAGTTAAGAAGTGAAAAATGCCTTTAAAATCATGCACAAAGGAGCTTCCGAAAATGTTATAATTAAGAATCTACCAATCTTCCATTTATTTCAAATTTTCAACAGCCTTATCTAGATAATACTCCATTTAGATAATTCAGAATGCAAGGACCCACCCCTGGACAAAACCAAATCAACAAGGTATATATGCCTGCAATCTTCCATTTATTTCATATTGCAATAATATAGTCATCAATTAAGATATAATGTGAAGATGCTGTATTTGATGATTGCTTGCTCTGACTTGCAAATAATTGATGAGACTGTAAGTATAGTGCATCATTATTGAGAAACTCGATAACATTGACGAAATGTCACAAATGGAAGAGATGAACTTTTATGTTGGACCAGTAATTATTCATGAACTTGAGGCAAATATGGTTGTAAGTGCAAAGAAAACTTGTGGAATCTACTGCTTCTGAATGCCTCATAATAATCACAGTGCACAGCATTCAATAAGGAATTTATAAAAGAAGCAAGTTCTAAAGAAGCAAGCACTCCAACATACTTTTGTACAGCCTAAGACTAGAAAGTAATTATACATTCATTCATATGTTAAAATATCAAAACAAAACAAATCAAATAACTTAAAAAACACTGAAATTGCACTTCTCTTTATCATATGAATTTTGAATATCCATGCCTTATTGCATGGTTCTGTACTCTTAAGAAGATGGGATTACACAAAAATTCAAAAAATGGAGGGCACTTTTGCAATTGATCATAACCGCCACATTCTACAAATTTACCTCATCCCCATCATCCATAGCTGCAATTAGAGGAGGTAAAACTGTTCCCAGGTGTGAGTCAAGACCAGGACCAGCAACCTCTGCTAAGGCCCCCAGAGCATGAGCATTGAAAGCACTGCATTTAAAAAAGTGTAAGTCATTGATAATACAGAACAAATGCAGTTTAAAAACAAAGAGTAGTTCATTATATATATTAACCAGAATGATAGCATAACTTACGAGAGGGGAGGATGCACCAGCTTTGGTAATATATGTGGAAGAACTGCTGTAGTTCGTACACTGAAGAAAAAGAAACACATGATCCTTACAGAGCAAAAGAAAAGAAAACACTAAAAAACAAAAATTATATCTAGTGTAAACACACATTAGCATGGGAGCTTCATTTATCAAGTAAGTCACCTCAAAATTTGTTTCAGACCATCCAACGCAGTGTCAGAAGTTTCTTCATCTTCTAGAGCATGCAAAAGTGTTGGAACAATTTCATCAATAGCTTGCAAACCTGCACTCTGCAAGACAACAATCTCAAGATTGTCAAATTTAAGTTGTGTTTCCTTGAGCCTTTGGTGAAAGAGTATTGCTTTTCTACCATCTGTGTAACAATGTAAAGGAAAAACACACTCTTTATCTGCAATCTCAATACCTTGTAAAGAGTGCTGAAAGCCAACCCTGCAGCTTCACGCACTTCTGAAGCACTATTTTTCAGAGATGGCAAATTGAGAAAACCTTAATGTTAGAAAGCAAGCATTCATAATTTACTTGCAAAGATGGAACATCAATATGAAGATATGAACAACAATAAAATTTGGAACTAAGCATCTTGCAACCATTTACCTGTCACAAAGTGCTGTTCTAATAGTTGGTATAAGATCTCCCATGAATGTCATAAGTTGCTGCCTTCCAGCACTACCCATCACTTCACTCAGCCCAATGCATACACCCTGCAAAAGCCATTTATGACTTATACTTCTAAAGCTAATAAGTTTACATGGTTCTACACTGTTATCAGTTATGGTTTAAAATGCATCCCAAACACTCCACAAAATTCCATAGTTCCTGTGTGATCCTTGTATGGTTTGAGTCGATGAGCATATGAGATAACTGAGACATAGTCAACCAAATTCCTAAATGGAGCTCCTTTAGATCATAATTTCGGATTGTTTTCCAAAGAGTAAGTCCAAAATGTTATCCAGATTGGGAAAGCACACTTGTGTGAAACATGTGAATATAAATTCCAATGCATTAGCTACTTGTGTGATGAATCTTCGACAGCTATTCTTTGATGAAGTTTGCTAGTATGATTGAACCTGTTGAAGACATAGAAAGGTGCCACTATCTTCTTAAATCCTCACTGCATTTGTTGATCAGTTTGTTATTGCAGTTGCAAGCACATTGCAATTTTTCCTTAAGGATGTGTCTTATCTTTCAAGACCACCTTGGTGGCTGATGCTCATAAAGGATAGTGAAAGGAGTTATCCTCGAGCATATTTAGCTGATGTTATTAGACCAATCTACAACGTTCAACCTTTTTATCAGTATAATTGTAATGGGACATACTTTCTCGTTATTTGTTTGGATAGTTAATCACATAGTTCAAAAACTCAGTAGACCTAAAATTTGACTGAGACTTGCAACTCAGGAAAAACTTAGCAAATGTTCTGAACATAAAAAAACACATAAATTTGTAAAATAATCTTAACACATAAATTTGTAAAATAATCTTTAAAATATGAATAAAACCAATTTTACAGAAATCATATGTAGTTTTTCAACTCATTTATCAGTCAGAAAACAAGTTCAATGCACACCATAGTGTCATATGATTATGATTTTAAATCTGTAATTGTATATTTACAAGCTTCATCCATGGAAAACATGCGACCCAAAACAAAGTTTAGTTTTGCTTTTCCAAACCAGAGCAGGGCCATGGGGGTGGCAGTCCCCAGTGGGGTTGAGGGGCAATGCCCCTTCACAAGAATAGAGCTCCTGTCACAATAGAGGGAAAGGTCGATGGGAGGGGGCCCTACCACCAAGCCCAAATTAAGGCCTTAAAGACCACAGTCCTTCATGGCATGTGCCATTTTTCATAAATGCATCCTTTTATAATTATTAATATTAACCAACCATTGGTAAATAAATGCAATGCTGTCAAAGGAACAATTGCATAAATGAGAAAAATTAAAAATTAAAAAGACCTCTCTTTTTCCCACCTGGCAAGTTTTCCTATCAAACTCAAAAGTTTTTGACAATTTTTTTGGCAAATGACTTGCCAGTGATCCAGCCCTATTTGGCTGGTGAGTGCTCACAAGTTAGTGAGTTAGTCCCAGAGCAATTACACTATGGTTAATCATATAATAAATTACCAATCCCTATGCTTGAGATGTTTTTTTCTACAAATCATCACAAGAGACAAATCTGAGCCCATGAAATATTGGTTCTCACGAGATTAAAATTACCATCTTCTCAAGAAAAAACTTGATTCCCAATTCTTAATTGCCCCTATAACTACCAACCATATCACAATAATTTCCCCAACCATCCTCGTAGATTTCTTCACCAATAAAACAAGCAATTCCTCTGCTTGATTAAATACTAGATGATCTTTCTAGAACACAAATTCCTTGTACACTTTTCAAGAACAGCTTCACATTCAAGCACAAGGTTTCCTTCATTTACAACTGATGAGTCAATCTGAATTGGAATGTACAAAACCAACTCTTCTTCAGACAAGATACATGAAAAACATTGTGGATGCTACTTGATCTTGTTAAGTTTTAATGTATAAGCTATGTGACAAATCTTCCTACTCATAATAGTCAATATAACATGTGATGAATTGACCTTCCAACAGCTCCTCCTATTTTGAATTTCTTGTTGATAGAGTACAGGAATTTGTATAAGTAATTTGAGTTCCATTTAAATTCTAGCTTGAGTCAGCACAAGAGTTCCCATGATTCTGAATGGTTAGAGACCAGCAAACTTCATTGAGCTTTTTATTATATGATATATTCTGTTCTTTGTGTGGTGTAATTTATGTTGTTGATTGGATTGTTTACCAAGGCCTCAAAAAATATTATGATATCTTCAATTGTGTACGTTATGGACACCTTGATGTGTACTATCTCTCTGGCCACCCGATCTTTATATTCCATAAATCTGTTATATATATTTTAGCTGTCCTTGTATCTGGAAGTTGGTCAACCTCCGGACTTTCTCCATTCTCTATTTTTTTTAATGTAATTTTTCAAATACTAGTTCTTGTGCAATTTCTCTTATACATATAATACTCTCTACTTATGATATTTTTCCTATAGATA
This sequence comes from Sequoia sempervirens, assembly GCA_007258455.2. NCBI lineage: Eukaryota > Viridiplantae > Streptophyta > Pinopsida > Cupressales > Cupressaceae > Sequoia > Sequoia sempervirens. Next base: position 11,708 of record VDFB02264941.1, read on the forward strand.
ATTATTTTTCTTTTTTCTTCTTTTAATTATGTTTATACAAAATAAAATTATCAGTTTGAATTCTTAACTTTTACATTTTAAGTTAAAAAATTATGATAATTCTTTTAACTTTCATTTTCTTTAATAAAGTCTACTAAACTTTTAACAAGCTCTTTTTCCTGATAAGCGAAATCTACTAAACTAAATGACTCATTTTTTCAATTATTTATTCTACTAAACTTAGAGAAACTTAGTGAATTTATTCTTTTAGTTAATTTTTTACAAACTCTTTTTTATCAATTTGACTTCTTAACTTTTACATTTTAAGTTTTAAAAAAGCTTTCTTAAGATGATTGAATTCTACTAAATTAAGTGACTATCATTTTTTCAATTATTTAGTCTACTGAACTGAGTGACGTATACCCTTGAAAGTCTACATCTTCACTAGCAGTTCAATTCTTATCTCTGTTGTTCAAAGTTATATAGTAAATTTGCTCAGAAATCTTAAACTCTCTGCTGTAGATAATAATACACTTCTTCTTTCAATATAATCCTTTATAGGTTTTGCCCCTTTATCTAAAAAAAACACAAAGACGTACAATCTTGAAAATAAAGATTTATTGTATCTTCTTCTAAATATAATCAGCACCCCTAATAAATTTGGTATATCTGTTATGGTGGCATTCCCATTTGAGCATTTGCGATTCTGCGCAGATTGAAGGCTTATGCACCCTTAACAAATTTGTTTCCAATGTTTTAATAACATTGTAGGAAATAAGTAGTCATCCCAGATCTTCACAATCTTATCTCTTTAGCAGGCTGAGATGAATCTATAAGGACTTACCAAGTAGAGCCTAGGCATCTTTTTTAACCATATTCTACTACCATTCTGAACTGTTAATTTGGCAGCACATTTTTGAGATGGCTTTGACTGCAGCTGGGAAGTTTCAAGGTTTTTTGGATTGCAGCGGAAATGCCTGGAAAAAGAAAATATGATTTGGTACCACTTAGTACCAAAAAAGGAAGAGTTCATATGAAAATATAATGTTGTACTTAATAATCAGTAGTGTACAGGATGATATTACAAACATAGGGAATCCTTATTTAGATATGAGGAATTATAAGCATAGTAGCATAACACTCAAAAAACTTGCAATTAATCCCAAGTAATCATGACTGGCAAAAATTTTTTAGCAATAGGATAGTTTTTAATGTTAGGGTATTTTGATTCAGACACCTGCTGACTTATGTTACCTGCTTGGGCGGTCTTCATCTGCTTCCACAGCTTTGTGGGGCCCTCCTGTGCACTTCTTATTATACTTGTACTTGTTTGAAGGTAACCTTTTCTTAGGTTAACCCCATGTGTCTATTTCTTGTATTTTCCTGCTTTTCTTGCTCTGTTGTATTTGCTTGGAGTCTAGGTCTATTGTAATTGACGTATGCTCCAGTCCCTTTGAGAAATTCTTGGTCATTCATGGACATTAATATAGTTACTTTCATTCTTTCTTTAAGTTTTACTTTGAATAGATTTTGTCTACAAATTAAAATTTCAACAATTTCAAGGGCCATGCTCCAGAACAGTACATCTTACTATTTTAGGGCCATCCATTTTTATATCTAAACCCACTTAGGTGAATAAAATAGTTAATTTAATCCTATGAATTTTTTTATGATTAGCATGTTTATAAAAAATATTTAATTTTATCTTTACGCACTATATTTGGCATGAAATAGCAAAATTACTAGTTTTCTCTTATTTTACAACAGCACTTTGTTTTTCAGCTCCCCAACCTTTCCCATATAAAAACAAGGTAATTAAATTCCATTTTATACTTTCACCACAACATGTTGATGTCATGTAAATGGAATGCTAATATGGGTATAAATGTGCAGGGAAACTTTTCAGTATTAATTAGGGTAGGTGACTATATATTGAATAATTTGATTACAAAATTTCATCAGCACCCCACTTGCAACTGGTATTTTTCTTTTGATTGAATCACATGCTTATATGCCCTCATAAGACAGTATTGCTTAGACTAAATTATGCATCACTTGCACTAAAGTGCTCAAATATATTTGATAAAGTTGCCACATGAAAATTGGTTATCTTCTTATGTCCTGCTAAAATCTAAAGGTGTTGCTTCCTTTACTCTCAACACCTAAATACAGAATAGTTGTGATTTGTGAACTTAAACATCACAAAATTAAAACTAATATCCAAAAAGTATGATATCAATATATTGCATAGTTTTGACAAATGGGATAAGCTGAAATGGTATATCAATGGGACTTTAATAGTGGCAATTGGTGCTCAAAACCCCAAAAGACATGATATGTGCTTAAAATGTAGAAAAGGTTGAATGTTAAATCAAGTAAGCATCCCCATTAGAATCTGGGTTTGCCATACACCATTAGACAAGGGAATGTGGATGTCCTAGGTGAATTTAACAAAAGAGAAATCCTTAGTCATGGCATCTAAGACAAAGGACACCGCAGAAGAGAAATTTACCAATATATATATTCAATACATAAGATCACAACTTACTTGTCTTCTGCTAGCATTTGAATCTTGCAGGCCTTGGGCCAAAATTGGAATGATAGATGGTAACACCCTCTCTCCTAGTTTCCGAACAAGCTCTCCAAGTGACCTTCCTGCAACCTGACATAGAAGACAAATATCTATACCTATCATACATCCTATCAAGCAAGAACTCGATTGTGAAATTTAAGAAACAATAAATAAAAGCAAGAAAACCTGTCGCCTCTCCGATGAAGAAGATGCCAATGAAGTAATAAGTGTATTCATCAAAACTGGCATGATTTCTTTGAGTGTCTTGGGAGTATTCGCAACAACAGTCTTCCACACATGCAATGCAGTCTGGAACCAAAAATTAAAAATTCAAACTTTTAGTTGTCACTTACTCATCAACATTAAAATCAAATTTATTGGTAATTCTCTACTGCACAAAACACATGTTTTAAAATCTGCGACCCTCCTTAAATTGGAAAGCATAGAAAATATTTTGCAATTCACTAATACATGTGATCCTATAATCAATAGTTGATAATAATTTTATAACAAAGAACACCTACCTGTCTCACAGTCAAGCTCACATCAGAACGAACCATATAAACTGCTGCAAGAACTTCATTCCGCTTTTCCCTTCCAAGGACATCAATTATTGCACGCCCATGAGCCTCAGTGCTTGCACCTTCATCATCACTTCCACCCTCTAGAAGTGCTTTACCAGATGTTCCTGCAACCTAATTTCAAGTAACCAAGACATATACATCATTGCAAGAAGATAGTACATGTTGCAAATAAAAGTTAAACAATAAATTACAAAATTTCAAACTAACATACCTTAAAGAGAAGGTCACCCAAAAGTTCAACAGAACTCTGACGAATACGCCAATTATCATTGTATATGCCATCTTCCACCGCTGGAAGTAAAAGTGGTAAAGACCTGAATTCAAATGAAGTTGATTAATTGCTTACAAACATTTTTAGCCATTTTAGCATGAAAAATTTGTTATTAAATAAATGCCAGAATCCCCTAATGAAACTCAAAACTGACAAAGACATTGCATACGTGGTAGCATAATTCTCAACTAGAACATGTCCAGCACTCAAAGCTGCATCACGTACAGATTCATTCTCATCTGCAAGACCTGTAATCAGGACTACAATTTTAGTATCAAATCATTAATAACTTGTCCTAAAGGAATATACTTAGAAGTTCAGTTAAGTACCATCTAATATGGCTGGCAATACACGTGGCAAATAACTTTGAAACATTGGTCCCAGAGATCTCGGAAGATACTGTACACATAAAAATAATTAGAAAATAATGCATTACTGGAGTTTCTGCTTACCAATTATACTATATCCTATAACATGATACCAAGTATCTGAAATGGAAGCAATGTTACCTTGAAAAGAGTGAGATGGCCATCTCGAACAGCAGCCTTTTGATGTGAACAATTTCGAATGACATCTGGGAAAAGAGAGTCAAAATATTCCTTACCTAAAGCAGCTAAGACCTGAAAAATGAAATCAGTAGAAATTTAAATCCTTGACAAAAACGAACTAGTGAACTTTGTTATTATACAGAGGGAAAAGACACTTTAAATAGCATGAGCAGTTATTTTCCATAGATCGTGTGTGTATATTGAAGATTAGTTTGACATCAAGTCTGAAATACAATTTAAACTCAAAGCGGAGATGTGATGGAGTAGATGTTTTCCTCATAGGTACATATCTCTCTTACATTGTGATCAAATTTATAATTGTATAGGTAAATAGAAGCACATAAAAAGTTTCTGCATAGAGAAATATGAAAAACAGTTCATATAAACCAGGTTGCACAGATAGAAGACAAACAAAATTTGAAAATATATCAACTATTTAGCTTTGAAAATTATGACCTGTAAAATAAGCCTCAATGTATTCCACCATCATAAATATTTTTTGCTAGTAAAAAGAGAACATGCAACCTAAAACTTTTGTATTATCACCTACCAAAAATCTTATAATAATACAGCACAACAAACTGGATCTAGTATCAACTACTGATCTGTGAGACATGAATTCACATGTCTCAAGCATCCAGGCACACAAGGCTCAGTAGCTCTATCTTAAACTTTTTTCTCCAAGAATGTTCCAGCCCTGACAAAAATATACAATAGAAAGCACATACATCTTACCAAAACGTAGGAGCATGTACCATAGTTTAGGGTAACATGTTTTGAAATTACATTGTTGAGTTTTGATGACTGTTCTTGACAAGTTGACACTATTGTATATGACTGATCTTATACTCTTTGTTTATGAGGTGATTCTCCTTTACCATTCTACTTTTTGTTGATGATGCAGTCATCTTTTAACATTCTCCTAATAGTTTCATAAATAGTTCAGTACCTTTGTTTGCTTCTATAAGCTTAGCCAGCCAATTGTTAGTTAGCCATAGTAAAAACTAAGATCTTGATTTTCTATAACGCCATAGATGCTTTTTCCAAGTTCAGTTCCCCTGTAAGGGAGAGCATGTGCAGAAAAGATGCTAGAATTCAGTTTCATGGCCCATAATCGAAGCCTGCCTCTCAGCTCTGTCTTTGCAGGGCATATGTTTCACTCCCTATCCCTGAGCACCAATGCTTTCAAACACTTTCCAGGATAATCCTATCAAAGAATTGCTGCTTCAATGTAGTCATTAACTTAGAGTCAAAAACAAGTTTTAACTCGAGAGAATTTGCTCTGCAAGGGGTCGCCTGTTAAAAAGTACCTGAAGCAAGGTTTCAAGCATGCAACCAGAGGAGGCCGGGTCCTCCTCCGCACTGGTTGTCGGTGGCGGCGTCCTTGCTGCAGTGGTCTCTGGCTTCGCCCATGTGAGCCCAATGGTTTGCAGGCCGTTGTTGATGGATGGGGTTTCGGACCCCCCAGATGGCAATTCTATTTCCCATTCAGCTTCTCTGCTCGAGCAGGCGAAAACGTTTCGTGATATTGTGGCCGGAGAGAAGGTTGTGTTTCCTGAAGGGGCTAAGTGTCATATTTTGATTGTTTGGAGGGTTACATTGTGCCTATTTTCTGAACCCTAGACAGCTATTATCGCAGCATTCTTTGAGGGCATTTGGATGGCTACTTCAGCACCATTCTAGGATTGCTAGCCGCTAGGACAGCACCATTTTTGCTGTTATTGTTTCTATACAACTGGTGGAGATTTGCAATTTCAGAAATGTTCTTGTGTAATTCATTGAATAAGGAAAAAGTAATGAATTATGTGGGCTGTTGTGTATAGTTCGTGAGGGTTGTATTTCATTGCTGCGCCTGCAATACATTTCATTCCTAGAAATCTAATATTCATTTGGGTAATTTTGAGTGAGAAAAAAGATTCAATTACAAAGTGTTGAAATTTGTGAAGTGAGTGATATTTGATCAGATATTACATAATACTGCATTTGGGGATATTCCAGTGGTATTATAACATTGATCGAGCCAACCTGAGGAACAAGGGGAAATGAAGATAATAGTGTATCAAAGGAGACATATGAGACAAGAATTACATATGACAGAAAGAGGGAGGCACAAATTGACAAAAGAAGAAAGGGCTCAAGCAATTTTTGAAGCAATAATCAATTTAAGTGTGGGTCAGAGAGAAAGGTCTCAAACACTTAGACACAATGGAAATGATGGTGCAAGTCATGCAAGGTTAGAAAGATCCTAGAACTCTGCAAACACCTATCAAAGGGGGAAGTACATCAGGGGTTAACCAAACTTTTAGATCTTCATCCAATCCCTTCCAACCCAAGTTCCTTTGAAGAAAAGCAGATCCACCAAACAAAGTGGTAACTGAGCTAACAAAAGATTGTTGTGCCCTTTGTGTCAAATACAGAGCTCTAGAACAAGAAGTTGAGGATGATCTCTCATTTGCTGCAATATGCAAAATCAAAGTCTGAAATGGTCCTTGAATAGAGAAAAAATTGGTTTAGAATAAAGCTAACAAGGAATTACAACAACGCTTGAGCAAGGTTCCTATACGTCCATATAATGGGACGCAAAAAGTTCTCAATCTACGCATGGATCCAAAAAATCAAGACCTACTTGTCTCTATATCCAATGTATGAAGAAGAAGCCATCAAGTTTGTTTCTCTTCATCTAGAAGAGATAGTCCATGAATTATGGTACCAAGGCATGGTAACACAAGGGCATAGCCTTGTCACTACTTGATCAAAGAATGCAATTAAAGATTGGTTGAAAGATTTAATAGGGTTGATCCAAAATTTCACTTTCAAGAATTAGCGCGGCTAAAACCCTATGGATCAATGTAGCACTACATAGGAGAATTTCAAAGGATTGTTGTCAAAGTTCCCGATGTGTCTAAGATGAAGATCACAGTTCTTTTTCTAGAAGGACTAGCAAAGCCACTTAAAGGGTTGGCCAAGGCATTGGAGCCTTCCACTCTTCAAGACGCAATCAAAAAAGCTCTCACCTTGTGTAAAACACCACCCAAATCTCTAAACAATTTTTCTGCCCTCTAACATAAATGCCTTCTAACACTTTGCTGATATGTTAATTCTGCTCTCTTTTAATGGAGTTGTTGACTTTAATTAATTTTGCTCAAAATGGAGGTTTCACCATTGTTTTAAGAAATATTTTCTCCATTCAAAACACCACTCAATGCATATACACTTTAACAGAAAAGATAATTTTTAAAACAAACTAAAATTTCAGATTGAAATACTGACCTGGAATATGCTTCAACAAATATTTTAGACTAGTGACAAATTTGACTCCTCCTGCACTTAGTTGACCCTTGCTGTTGGTACGGCTGCCTTCTAAAAAGGTACGGAAATCTGAGACAATGAATAACTTCACCTCCAGAAGTCTTTATGTCCCTCTAAATTGTACAGAGTCCAATAACTGGAGAAAGCATTAACTATTCTTCATAAGTCACAACTCCTTCAATAATTGTACGGCAGTCTCTGATTTGTCTGTCATGATCTTTAGCACTTGGCCTCCAAAATAATCGTACGGCTCCTCTTGAAGATTAATAACTCAAACTTTGACAAGAATATTTGACTGAAATTTAACAACCCGACATCTTTACCTTGCTTGAAATATGTATTATGTGAGGCACACTTAATTCCCATGTATCTCTTTCCACCCATATGGACTCATACATATGGCAACTTCAGTTTATCGTTTCAGGTGCTTGTACAGTTCGCTTGGAAAGAAACATTAATTTGATTTCTTGCACCTTCTTGTCCACAAATTTTAAATGTATGTCTCAATTTTATTTACCTGGCAATTTACCTTTTCCTCCATACAAATGGTACAGCAGAATAAAATACCAATTTTTCCACCAAATTCTTTTCCAGGTGAATGCCAACCAATGTAATTTAATCTTCTTTGACTTGACCTGATCCACTTCAGATTCAGGTAATGAATAAAATTTTCCTTAGCATGAAATGAGCATTTAGTACAATTGAATGTAAACAATCAGATATTGCCTGAAACTCATTAAATATAACCCAGAAAAACCCCTGATAATTTTTAAACTAATAAACACCAGCACAACCACTGAATATGACTGTCGGCAATCATCCAAGAAGCGTCTTTCAACGTTGGAGATGATATCCTCCATGAAGATTAATGTCCTCATGAAGTTCTGTTAAAACTTGCAGCAAAAACCCTCTTCTTCTCTCAAAAATTCATGCATAACCAAAAATGAGCTCCAAAATTGCTTTTCCCTTTTCCAAACGTAATGCCCATCTCAATTCTTGAAAATCTCTCTTTTTCCAACTTTTAATTTAAAACTCAAGTCCCCTTTTTAATTCCGACATAAAAATATTAAATTAACTCTTTTGAAAAAACACCTTATGTCTCCCCTTTTAATAATATTTTAATTAACGCTAAGTTAAATATTAAATTTAACTAGAAACATTAGCATTAAATTAAAATATTATATTGACCATTATAACTTGAGAGGGGACATTACACCTTGGATTCTACTTTGCCTAGGAATAAACCTTATTCCAATACTCTGCCCGTTAACAAGATGAAGTTCTAAAAAGGAGAGCCAAGAACACAAAAGATTCCACCACCATTGAACAACAATGAAGACAGTTGAATGAGCTTCAATGAAAGCAACTTTGTCTCAATTGCAAAGAACCCTAGGAACAAGGCCGCAAATACCTTGAAAAGGGCCAAGTACATCACATTGAAGTCATTTATGATGAGGAAGTAGAAGAAACTAATTCTGAAAAGGTGAATGAAGAATTTGAGGAAGAAGAGGAAGATAAAAGTGGAGGAACTCTCACAACTCTATTTGGAACATAGAAGTACAATCCATTTAAGGTTCATGGATTGCTAGCAAGACAAAGGATCACCATCTTGATTAAAAGTGGTGCAACCCACAATTTCATAACTGAAGCCCTTGTGGCAAGAAGGGGCCTAGTTGCTGAATTTCTTGAGGGGTTCAATGTGATAGTGGCTGATGGGTTTACCATACCATGTGCATGAAGGATCTAACAGCTGAAAATGACTCTTGAAGACCAATTGATATGTAAAGACTCCTATGTGGTCGGACTAGGAGATACAAACATGGTGCTTGGAGTACAATGGCTACAATCTCTTGGGGAGTTCTCACAAAATTACCAATCGATGGAGTTCAAATTCAAAAATGAAGGAAAGGAGGTAGTTTTGAAGGGAACTTGAAATGGAGGGCCCAAAGTAATCTTTCCTAAAAGAATGGAAACAGCATTCAAAAGGAGACAAGTAGCATGGACAACCAGTTGCTTGATCACACCTATAAATTCTTCCATGAGCATGAAGGAAGCTTACCATATTGATGTGTAAGTTGTGATAGGCAAGCATAGAAAAGTATTTCATAACATACCCACAAGACCACTTCCTCACCGAGGGATCCAAAACATCATTGAGCTAGAAACAACTGCAAAACCAATGATAACCACTCCCCACCGTCATCATAGGATCCACAAGAAAGAAATCAAGAATGCGATAAATTTTTGGGTATGGGTCACATTAGGCCTAGTTCTAGCCCTTTCACTTTTTCAATAGTACTGGCCAAGAAAAAGAATGGAACCATGAGAATGTGTATCGACTATTGGGCATTGAATAAGAAAATAATTAAAAATAGATATCCAATCCCCGAGATTGACAAACTGATAGACGAGCTTCCTAGAGCCGGATACTTTTCAAAGATTGATCTGCATTCAAGATACCATCAAATTTGAATGAGGGAAGAAGATGTTCATAAGATTTCTTTCAAGTGTCACTGTGGAGACTTCAAATTTCTAGGCATGCCCTTGGCATGACTAATGCTCCAGCAACTTTCCAATCATGCATGAACAAGGTATTTAGCAAGCAATTGAGAAAGTTTGTTCCCAGTTACTTCCAAGCTCGTAACAACATATTTCGAACATTTTTACAGTTCTATCCTAGCCAATCACAAGCTTGGGAGACCTACTTACATGAAAAGAGATGTTCTTAGGGCCATACAAACCTCTTAAAGTCTTTTTGCAATAGGGATTACAATATTACTAAGTGAATCACAAAACTCCATGATCCAATTGAACCATTTGTTAAAATGGGGTTATTAAAAAAATTTAGCAATCTCTTGAAGGATATGTTTTTCTATGATTCTGCTCAAATTTTGGGTGAATCATCTCGGTAAATACAAAATATCAAGAAATGAAAAGAGTAAAAGAGGAATATCAAAGTTCCACCTTGGGAACCGAAGAAGTCATCTGTTGTGGATGTATAGGAGGAACAAACACAGTTGACAGATGTGGACAAAAACTTAGTGGACAGATAAGAACAAACAAATTAAATGTGTATACCTAAATCTTAGTCAGAATCATATTTTGTGATTTTTAAGAATTCTGGAGCAGTTTTTGCAGGTCATTTTTTTCTAAATGTAGTAACACCCCTTGACCACATTCTACATTTTCTATGTATTTTGGTGATTTTTAAAAGGGTCGTTTTGAGCTATCTTCTTGAATGGCCATTGCAATTCTTCGCCACATGGATCAGATTTTGTGCAGAACTGTGTAATGGTCAACCCCAAATTGCACAATTTTTTTTTTTGTTTTTCACCAATTTTACTCTTCAGACATTTCGTCAAATAGTTTAGCTAAATGCTGTTCTGAGTGTGTTTCCACTTCGAGCGCAATATTGATAATTTATTTTCTCACAAACATTCAACATTACAATTATTTACTAAAGCAGATACAAGAAATATCAACATGTATATTGCCAACTCCATATTTGAAAAATCACACATAGGACATTTACACTCCGGATAAGGACTAGCAGATTCCACAAATAACAAGCAGCAAAGTAAACTTCTGACCTGAAAGGATGGACGTTGACAGATAACACAAAGCTTAATACTGCAGACACAATGATGCTCCTGGAACCTCCCAATATTGTTGAATTTTTACAGTACTTAACTGCTGATTACACAGAGAATGTTCAGTAGGATGGTAGACCAGCTACTGAGTATTGAAGTCTCACGGTCTGAATATGAAACCCAGAATGGATGATAGGCTCTTAATTCCTGAAGTCCACCTCCTATGATCAGTCCCTTAGCAGCGTCCAAGCTCAGGGATGAAAAATTTCAATTACCAGTTGACAAAGTTATTAACTTCACACTACAATTTACTACTATTGCTTCCAGGAATGATGACATTGATCATATCTCAGCAACTAATAGGAATGACAGGATGCACTGTGTAGCTCTCATAATAGAATAAATCAGGCACTCCAGAATCACCACAGAATTGGCGACACAGCTACTGAAGAAAACCACGTCCTCTGGCTTGACATTAAGATTCACTACCCAGCATAGCATCAACTAATTAAATATTTATGAATTCATGCTCTCAGAAAAGGATTCGATGCTTGATGTACTGGAAGTTCATTACCGTGGAAACTACATCAAACCTCCTGAATATTAATAAAATTGGCCTCCTTAAATTAGCGTGACTGTTCCTTACCTTTATTCCGTCATTTGAAATTAATCCTTCAATTTGGCATCGACTATATGAATCAACTCCCTTCAAATGCTTTATCAACGATTAATTCTATCAACTCCTGACAGATGATCAACTCCATAAATTGCTGAGGTGGCACCAATCTTCACGATACTCCTTCCAATATCGTTTGTCTCCAATATTCTAATTCGCAACTCATTCAAACAATGATGTGACTTCAATAAGTGAAGTCAAAGAATTGAATTGGCGCCAAAAATAAAGTAACGGCAATTAAAGAATGATTTTGAAGCAATAGAAAATAGAACTTTAACATTCCCATTGAAATTTAGTGAATTCTGCTGACTCCTCAAATGTCACTATGCCATGATATGGAAATCAAAATCACGATTTATAGGTGTGTCTTCTTTATTTTCCTCTAAAGCATCTTTCAGTCTTACTCGAATATTAAATAATAAGGCTTGTATCAATCAAATGAGTTTTAAACTCCAATATCACCCCAAAATCTGGTCACATCATACACTGGAAACTACATATGCTTCGGGTTTCCTGATTCTAGAAGGGGACATCAATAAAGAAAACCGACATGTTCAAGAATCATTCCAACTGTAGCACAAACTTCTGATAGAAATAACAATCGCAATTGTTTATTATGGAAATTTTTTAATTTTTTTTTAAACCCAGAGGTATCCCCGCGACTCAGCCCCGCGAACCCAACCCGCCTTGCCTTGGGCTTACAAACTGCCAAGTTGGGGCCAAGCTGGAGCGAGTTGAGGCGAGACTAGTCCTCAGGGGATGTGCGCAGCCACTCGCAAGCCACGCGCATCATTTGAGGCCGACCCTCGGACTCGAACTCAAGACCTTGGGGAGCAAACCCAAGACTTAAGCCTCATCCGCTGACCGTGTGAGCTGCGGGCCGAAGCCCGTTTATTCTGGAAAGTTGTAATTATATATATAAACAATGCAGCCGACCAAATTCAAAACACCAGTATTAAATGGTTCTCAAAATCAAACTCAATATATGAATATCAGCATTAGCCCATCAGAAAATGTCACCTTTAAACTGATTGCATATATAACAGTGAGTGATCCAACTTACAACATTAGACTCTTGCGTGAAACCTATATGGCTCCACCTGCAATAGATTTGGGTTTTCGTCCAAATCGCTGAACTAGAGGGTTTTCGTCCTCAAGTTACGAAAAAGAGCCAAGCTCTCCAAACCACAATCAACCATGCCTATCTGCCGAAATGCTCTCCCAAAACTTTTATTCTTTTGCCTTGACCTTTGTCTTTCTGCGTGCCTGACTCTTCAATTTTATTTGTTTCTTCTTAATTTCCAATTTGTGACTTAATTTTGATTTTGCATTTACTAAGTCACCGAAATATAATATTATTTAATTAATAATATTTCCTTTTTGAATTAACATTTGGAGGAAAATATTATGTAATTAAAATAATATTATATTTCTCCATGTAACAAAAAACGGGACATTACAAACTGCCACTTGGATCATATGGAATGTTTTCAACAAGAAGAATGGGGTTTTGTGTCCTCTGGACAATGCATCTGGACATCTCTATTTCCTCTTTGTTTTCAGTTTCCTCAGTCTCGAGTTCATCTTTTAGGCTATTTTAGCATCATGAATTGTACATCTTAGTCGTGAAGGCTTCTGTACTCTACAGTAGAGGTCACAAGTTTGAATCTAGATGAAGGTAGGATTGCACACCTTGTTAAACAAATTGTCAAATATACAAGGCAAATGGAAAAACAATCCCCTTATGAAATGCTTTGCTTAAGCTAAGTCTAAAACACCAAATTGATGTCTCACTTGGTGGTGATCTTAAAGTAAGCTGAAACACTACTTTATCTATTTAACTTTAGTAAAATTATTCCTTCAAACTTCTAGAACTAAGAATTACTGTGATCTTTTGCACAATAACTGCTTATCTAATATATTCATCAATAGTCTAGCATAAGACATTTTCAGAAATTCTCTTCTACAAATATGTCCACTTATTTTAATGCCAGGCCTACATACCCCATACTATATCCCTTGACAATTGGCAGGACTATTCAGGTAACCTCAAAACATGTCAAACTTTTCAGAGTCCCTTAAAACTGTGAAAATTATTGTTCAGATGCATAGAATATAGATACATTTCACATGAAACTATTCAAATCTTGTCATCTTTCATAAAGAAACAACTCCATCACAAATCAGGAAAAGATACAGTTAACACTCGTTCAGCTAATAAAACTAGCTCCCATGCATGATGATAAAGTTGCACCATAGTAAAACTTGTGCATCTGCAGAACATGATATGTGCATTGCCAGACAAATGTAGGTAATGGAAGATCTTTGTGAATTTCCTCCAAAATTTTCAATAAAAAATAAATTCATCGAGGTTCTAAAAAGAGGAGTTTGAAAATGCAAATTGTGCCTAGCAGGTTTCACTGATCCACATTTCACATGCATATCATTTCCTCAAATTCAAATGCAACTACCATATAAGTTGTCTACAAAGCATCTTCTACCTAAACTTTAAGCAATGGACAACAACTATTTTTCTCATCAATTATTCTCCAAAAATGATCTAGCTTAAATTACCTCACTCAAGCCCTGTGCAGCTCCCAATCGCTCAACGTTACTGTTGTCTGATTTCAGGGTCTCTAATAACCATGGTACTAGATCTGGGAAGTTCTCTTCACCCATTCCCATGATGAGGGACCCAATAGCTCTAGCCGCAACTGCGCGTACTTCTGGTATAGGATCTACAAGTACCTGTCAAGAAATGAAATTAGCTACAGAATACAACAGCTAATATGCCTATGTGAAACATGAAATGAGGCAAAAGCAAGATAAATCCCACCAATACCTTCTTCACTTCTGGAAGAAGCAAGCCTATGTATGGAAGCATATCTTTTGGCTCTGTTACCAAAGAGCACATGTTCCCAACTATCTGGGCTGCTTTCTTTTTTGTATCTGCACTTCTCTCTCTGAGACCACGGTGAACTATAGGTACTAACAATGCTAGAGAAGGCGCATCAATTGTATTGACAAAAGTTGTCTGCAACATTATGATAAGAATTAGGGGTCTGCAAAGAAGCCAATAGCCCATAAACAATACTGAACCTTAAATACTAAATCAGTAAGTTCAGTGTCTGAAAAAATTACCTGTAGAATAATGTCAAGGGAATATTTTGCATACTGATTAGGATCTGAAATGCCTAGTAGCAATGTGGAGACGAGAGCAGATATTTCTGGATTCTTGATCACACTGCCAACCTGTTTATCCAGCCAATTTCTCAATAAAGCAATATTGCCAACAAGTGAACACAAAAAAGGGTGACCATAAATATTATTTCCAAATCCAGGCATATCACCTGTTGTAAAGCCATCTGACCAGCAGATTGGACCTTTGGGTGTGTATCTGTTAAAACCTGAACAAATGAAAACAAAGACCTAGATAAAGATTGAATCTGAATAAATAGCAGAAAACACAGAAAACCTTAGTCTACATCTAACAGCTCAAAATAGCCATGAGGATGCTTTTGTTGTGCAAACCTCAGTAAGTTTGGGAACAATTTTTGGAAGACACTGTGATAACTGCTGAGGAGCACAATAAGCCATAGCTCCCAGTAGCTGAACACTTCCTTGTTTAGTTCTCCAAGCTTTATCCTCCAAACCCTGGAGACAAATAACATAACAATTAGAGTACAAGATTCGTGTCACTTGCACCAATTATGGGAATCCATACAATAACATCCTACAGAATAACAAAACTCAAACAAAAGAGGCATACACATAGCAATCACAAAGACTTGAAATATCCAAATAAGTCTATCTTTTCATGTGCAGCTTCTACTCATTCATCCATCCAAGCATTAAATTGAATATGCCTTGTGTAAACAAATACTATTAAATGTATCATCCTTTAGGAAGTATTGAGATAATTAGTACATTCTGCATATTGAATAGCAATGCCAATTTTACCAGAGTACATTATTTCTAATTTCTTTTAAGTACGGATTACCAAAGCACTTTGGGTTGTGAGGCTGCCAGTAGAACTTGTTAAAAGAATATTAGAGCTGTTAACATTAGTGTCAAAGTGACCCATGAAAGCATTTCAGTCCAGACAGTCTTTTGCTGAAACCCTTGAACAGTATGCATGAGAAACACGTACTTTTAATCTGACTGTCTCTTCATATGAAGTTGGGCTTTGTATCTGGTTTCTGCTCATATATGTCTGCAATGGAAAAATTATGAATTCTATACTTCTTGACATTAAGAACACTTTGGAATTTTGGACCCAGTGCATATTTTAATTCATGAACTTGACATTACAACTTGAGTTTAGATAAATGTTTATGTCTGTATATGTAAATTTAAAGTTGTTTAACACCAGAAAGTAAAAAAGTAACTAACACATCAACAGTAAGTTGTAGAAGTTCAAAGATCAACCCATTCATAACAAAAGAATCAGTCAGAGGATATTGACGTAAGTCAAAGCTTCCAATTCCTGAAATTCATGTGCATACAATTTCCACACAGTTTGAGCAGTTTTAAGTATTGGAAGCGAAAATAATTGAAGGTTTTGTTTTGAGGAAAAGTCAGACTACCCAGAAGGATTTGGAGCTCCTTTTCTATATATAGAAAAGTAAAACAAATTTAAATAATTAGAAATTGAATTATCTCAAAAGAAGCATAACGATATGATCAATTGGACCACAAAAGCATTCAAAAGTGCAACCAAAACACTCCTTAGTGTTCAAGCCAGCAAGTTTGAAGGCATAAAGAATCCACTACTAATTTCCCTAAATCAACAACATTATTAGAATCCCAAAACAACAATGGGTGATAGGACCATGTTTGAACATTTCTAGCACCTTACACAAGTATTATTTTGAATCTCTGACCCATGCAATTGATACATTAAGAGATTTTTTCCCATTTCGAAATTTTGCATTAAATAATGTCCTAAGCTATTTCCTAATATTCTTTGCTGATTCATGTACACAGAGTAAATCTAACACAGTTTCTGCTATTCCTAAACAAAGATTGATAATGATTTTCACCTTTTAAGTTTCAATCTGCAGATAAATCAGTTTGTTTAATCTCACTTGTAAAGTTGAACCCATAAATGTATCCTAATATGAGGTTCTATGTTTTCTGCTTGTGTTTTTTACTTCTATCAACTTTCATCCACAAAATATATGAATCAATCTTCTGTTCTTGAACAATTACAACTTGATCCTATTAAACTCTAAATCCTATCATAGCATGACTCTTTGGACTTGAATGATACGTCACTCAACAACACTTGGAAAATACAGGAGAGCACCCTTGTCATTCAATTCTGAACTGTAGGAGAGCATTTGTAAGTTCTTCAAGAAAAAAGAAAAAAAAAGCTTTTTTCCCTGCCACAGAAAATATATGTTGATGCAGATCTCACACAATCCCCTGTGGAAAAGCTTCAAAAATCTCATATTCAGCTTGTTGCTGCTAGGAAAGAAAACAAGTGGGCTGTTGTAAGGCTGTCATTCATGATTCTCCCCCTCTGGGTGGTCACACCCTAGACGTCAGCATGATGACAACCTTTGTTCTTGGTGAGCAGTGGCACTATATGGTATTTTCAAGGTAACTTCCAAGATGTTATTGCTTCCTAGGGTCTCATGTGCCTCACTAAGACCCATGAGAGCCATGAACGGGCCCTCCCTCCTGTCATGAGATACTCTTGGATTTCAGCTTCTCATAATGAGACCCATAGATTAGGAGGGGTTCGTTGTTTTGGTGTAGTGGCTTGCCTCGTTTGGGATAGCCTCGAATCTAGAGTTTCACTTATGGCTTCTAATGTCCACTCTAGATACATGATGCTACACCTTCTCACCAAGATGTTCTAATAGTAGTTTGTTCCTTCCCCCTGCTACAAATCATACCCTCTCCTTCTCTCCAAGATGTTCTAATAGATGTTCCAAGATGTGACCCATACCCTCTCCTCTATCCTACAATCTCACAATATTACACTATGGACAAATACCATGCCCATACAAGGGTCCTTAAAACACCTATTAATGACCTTCCACAAGATGAGTTATGTCTTCATGAGTTGAATCTTGAGGAATTTGGTTTACAATGAGCCTTTAATGACACCTCTAGTTGGCTAAATCTCAATGCCTCCACCTTTTCAATGGACTTCCCCTTGTTGACCATGCCATCTTTGTTTATTCACAGGAATAGATTCAACGTACTACATGAGTAAACGGAAGTATCACATACAGAACATGTACAGGAAACATTCATGTACGAACAATGTGCATAAAATAGTACTTTATTTATTAATGCAATAGAACCAGAGTACAATCATCCATACTATGTCAACACCAAAATGTAACACAATGAAGCATAATGTCATAATGTCTCATAATGTGTCCCGACTACAATGAACCAAAGTATATGTAGTCGTTGGCGGTGGTTGAGAACACCAACCGTCGTGACTCCCCTTACAACTAATCCAACTAATCAAGGACTCAATTTCTCGAAACATGTAATATAAAGTATATAAAATATTTGTTGCCTATACTACAATTTTATTTAATTACAATACTTGGCCGACTAATAACACTCTCAGCCGACTAGATCATCCCCCCCACAAAAGTAATCTTCCAAAAGACAAAAAACAAAACGGGGATCATAGAAAGGGAAAATCAAGAAGAGAGAGGGTGAGAGGACGCCCCTAGGTATATTGGCGATGTAGGGGTCTTTGTCGTTGACTATTGTTGTTGGAGACGTTGAAGCTTTTGGTTGGCTGTCGGCTGCCTCTCACATGTTGTCTGCATCATTTGTATTGCCTCAGCAAGTTTGGCCTTCGCCCTCTCGAGCTCCTAACACCTTCCCTCCAACTCCTTATCCTTCGCCTACAGTTGGCCCTCCCTCTCAGCTAGGAGTCTCTTTGCCTCGACCAACTGTACATCTCGTTATGCCAATAGCCTCTCCTTCTCACCCAACTACGCATTGTGCTTCGCCAGCACTCTCTCCTTCTCAGCCATTGTCTACTCGAGAGCTGTAACTCTCGTACACTCGGCAACAATCACTTGAGCCAGGTGCTCTTGTGATTTCTGAATATAGTCTACCAACTCTCGCCTAGCAATCTCGATCATCTCTACTCTTGGCCACCCGTACAAGATAAAACACTAAAAGAATTCGCCTTTTGCATTCTAACTACATAAACGCCAAGATCCTCTTGGCCTCATGTACCACTGAGGGATCATGTCCCATGTCCGTTTATTGTCCAATTGCACCAACTTCGTACATAACTCTCGCTATCTCCTGCAGTTTAATCAAGTACCTCTAGACTGTACTGCAAGGGCCATTGACATCAATGTACATTCTGTTGGATTCATCATTAGACTCCTCCTCTCCTAACTCTTCTCGATGTGCTAGTCATGAGGTTGGGCAAACTGACTATGATACTTTTGGTCGTGAGGTTGGTTGCATTGGGATTTAACAATTCAAATGAGTCTGATGGGGGTCTAGAGGCAATGCCCCCAGCAAAGTTAAGGGGCAACACCCCCAAAGGGGTCAAGGGGCAATGCCCCTTGTAGGGGTCTAGGGGCAACAACCCCAATGGGGTTGAGAGGCAGCGCCCCTCACAGGATCCGAGAGCAACGCCCCTAGTGCGCTCCCTATCGCGGTACAGGACAAAGTCAAGGGGCAAAGCCCACGCCACCAAGGCCAATTTAAGACTTCCAAAACCACACCAAATTGCATTGCATATAGCGTTTTCATGATTTTTCAAGACATTCCAAATATTGCCGACCAACCCAAAAATTAGAGATTTCAATGTGTTTAACCGTATGATCAAATGCCTCCTTTGCACAACTTCCTTCAACCATACTATGCAGATGTTGGACTTACATTTTTTTGGTTGTTAATCTAGTGTTGGTTTCGTACCCTATGTTCTACTGCTTGTACCTTACACTGTACAACCTCCCAACATCTTCACTCCCTACAATACTCCTTTCCTTGTACAACTTTTTCCCTTCGCTTCTTTGTTCACTTCTACCACTGTCAAGGTTTGCTTTTGACATACGAACTCATTTCCACACTTCCATACGAATTCCTCTAAGTGTTGCACAAGTTCCTGTCTTTCCTGTACGCTCAAGATGCTACTCTGTGCAATGTTGGTTTTCACAATGCAACGTCTTACTGCAAACCCGAGTCATACTCCTTCCCTTTTGTGTCATACAATCTCATGTTTTGGATGTATCAGTGGCCACCATACGAGTTCCTTCCCTCTATTGTTGCCATCGCCATACGGCCTCAACTTGTCCTCTCTTTTTCGTGCAATCCTCTTATAGACTCTCCATGCATTGGGTTTTTTCTTTGATTGCCATAGTTGTTTTACTTGTGTGATATGTTTTAGAACCTGCCATACGATATCCCCTCTTTTTGGCCATACAATCTTCACCTAGTTTGCCAGTGTGATGTTTTCCACAAACTGCCAATGATTTCACAACTCCCCACAATGCATTCTTCTTTCTGTCATACGAGCTTTTCTATTTTGCCCTCAAGGTCTTCTATGTGTCGTACATTATCTTCGTAAATTTGTCGTACTATGTCCCTCCAACAGCATGTTCCTCTTTGTGGTCCAAACTTCCTTTCAAATTGTCGTACGAACCCCGCTTCAGAGAACCGTACAAGGCCCCTTTTATCCAATTGTACGCCCTTGCTTTTGTGATATCGAATTCCAATTTAAAAAAATCTTAATTAATAAGTTGTATTTGTATATTAATTTTTTTTTATATTCAAATTTCATTAGTTTCAATTCTTTGAATGCGTTGTTTATTGAACTTGTTGTCTTAGGTATTACAATGGCAACCATTTCCAGCTCACGAGCCAATCTCGCTTCAAAATAGACCCAAACCCTCCCCTTTGGAAATATGTTAAAATGGTACAACTTCCAAGTGGTGGAGGTCATGTTTGGATTTGTGGTCATTGTAAAGTTAGATATTCGAGCTCATACAGTCAAGTGAAAGGCCATTTGTGCAAGATCCCTCGACCAGGCATCAAATTTTGTCCAGGTGAAGAAGGTAAAGGCATTCCAAAAATGCAAGTATTGGCATATATTGAAGAGCGAGAAAAAGCAAACCAAGTAGTAGGTCGTAGATTAAATCATCCTTTGTTAAAGAAAGGATCTCGAGGGATGAAGCCCCCTACACCGCCTTCTCATTTTCAACCTACAGAGAACCATTCATTTATGTTCATACCTAAAGAGCAACCTACGGCCTCTACACATAAGAGATCAAAGGGACCGTTGGAAATGGCATTTCAGAATGAGGCTAGAGAGATTGTCAATCAAGCCATAGCAAGATGTGTCTATGTGAATGGATTGGCATTCAATGTTGTTCATTCACCATATTGACAAAAAATGGTGAAATCTATTAATGAGGCTCCAAAAGGGTATAAGGGCCCCAGTTTTCAGAACATGCTTAGCACCTTATTAGATAAAGAGGTGAAATTTGTAGAGGGCTCCTTGAAGCCCATAAGGGATTTGTGGATCGAAACAGGTGTGACCATCGTTTATGATGGATGGAAAAATGCAAAAAATCACCCATTGATCCAAGTTATTGCAGTGTCCCCTAAAGGGGCCATGTTTTTGAGAGCAGTGGATTGTGAAGGAGAGGTGAAGGATGGTGCATTTATTGCTAACATTCTTTGTCAAGCTATTGATGAAGTGGGCCCTCAAAATGGTGTGCAAGTTATAACCAGTGTTCCACGGGCCTGGGGGACGGGGAAACGGGGGGACGGGGAAACGCGTTTTGGAGACGGAGGGACAAAGGGCCTAAGTTTGGGGACGGCGGGGAGACAGCGGGGGGGACGGCGGCGGCGGGGTGGTGGGGTGGTGGTGCTGATATAGTTATACATATACTTATAGTACTTGAAAAACTAGTTTTGAAAAGATGTATAACAGTATAACAGTATAAGAATTACATTTCAAATGAAACTATAGGAAATTACTCAAATTAGTAAAATTATAACATAGCAAAATTTGAAATACTAAATCTAAATACGAAGATATCTTGAATGCTAATTGCTAAATAAAATTTGACAAATGAAATTGTTAAATTGGAGATTTCTATTATATCGAAAATATGAATATTTGATGTCATATGAGATATCACAAAGTCTATAAAGATGATTACATGATTCATCATTACAATGAGTAGCAAATGCCAAATGGCAAATAGTAAAACAGTAAACTAAATAGTAAATACAGATACTAATAGCAAAATGTCAAAACTCAAAATGTAGTAAATACAGGAAACTCCTAGGCGTCTCCTAGTCTCCTAGGAAACTCTTGGGCGTTTCCCAGTCTCCCAGGAAACTCCTGGGCGTCTCCCAGTCACCCAGGAAACTCCTAGGCGTCTCCCAAGGAGACTTGAAGACTTGGAGACGTCTCCCAAGGAAACTTGGAGACGTCTCCCCGTCTCCTTGGGAGACGCGGAGACATTTCCCCGTCTCCGGCGGAGCACCGGCGGTGGTAGCGGGACGGCGGGAGACGCCAAGTACCCGTCCCCCCGTCCCCGAGACGTCCCCGTTTCAGAAACGCGCCATTTTTGGGGGGAAACGCGTCCCCGTGGAACACTGGTTATAACAAACAATGCAAAAAATTGTAGGGTTGGGTTATTGGTTGAGGAGCAATATTCACACATTTTTTGGAAACCTTGTGTTGTCCACTCCCTCAACCTAATGCTACAAAAAATTGGCAACAAAATTGATTGGATCAAACAGGTGTATGTTGAGGCTGAAGACATCCAAATGTTCATCACCAACCACCATGTCACAAGGCATATTTAGAACATTCTCGAAATTGGAGTTGTTGAAGGTAAGTTAAATAATAAACATGTTTCACTTTAGTAATATTTTAAATTTTAAATTTTATTTTTATTTTATTTTGATTTTCAAAAAAGTTGTTGAGACCCATTTTGCCTCCAACACAATTGTGTTCAGACGACTTGTGAAGGTTTGTGAGGCACTCTCTAACATGGTCATTAGCCCTAGTTGGTCCATATGGACACAATCTAACACTGCAAGGGCAACAAAGGTTAAGTAAATGAACCTAGATGACATTTGGTGGGATCATGTTGAGTATCTCCTCAGTTTCACTGAGCCCATATTGAGCATGATCCGTTATACTAACATGGATAGACCTTGTTTGGGTGAAGTATATGATGGCATGGACTCAATGATTGAGAAGATGAAAGCCATCAGCAATGCAAAAGAGCAAGATCCTAAAGAAAACTTCTTCAAAGAACTACACAAAATCAGTGTAGAGAGATGGAACAAAATGACCACTCTGTTGCATCTTGCTTTTGCATTGAGTCCCTGTAAATGTAATCAAATCTTCTATCAAATTGAGAGACTAAGGGTTCTAAAGAGATTCTAATTGTAAGAGTTCTACCAAAAATTCTAAGTCAGATTTTCGATTTCCAGATTTTATTTATACTGAATGTGCTGATTGCAGAACATTAATAATTTCGATGTTTGCATATCAAGAGTGAAATCACCTTTTGTATGTAAGGAGACCCGCCTCCAAGGGATGCGTCTCTTGAGAGGACGTGTCTCCACACTAAGAGTTCTACCAAAAATTCTAAGTCAGATTTTCGATTTCCAGATTTTTATTTATAATAATGCTGGATTGCAAACTAATTTTAATAAGTGGAATCTTTGTATAGGACATGCGGAGGGTGATCCGTCGGACGGTACGCGTGTTTCTTTACAACCGATAATCATGTTAAACAAACTTAGTAATAAGTACATGTTAATCCTCACATTACGGGTATATATTATATGAATTCGAATTTTATCCAATGAATTTATCATTTATTAAATCTCCTAATTATGCCATGCTTTATAAAATTCAATTATTTTACTTATTTCTGGAAATATAAACATGAAGAGCATTAGATCTTATATAAGCGATGATGATGCTTTATAGCAATCATCGCTTATATCTGACCTAAGCTACAATTCATCAACACTCCCTCTTAGCTAGGGAAGATATTTCAAATCAAATAAGTGGAGATATCACCTTTACACGTGATATCGAAGATATGATATGTTTTCTCAAAGTTTGTCAAGTCACATGACATTCTTCATAACACATCTTCATTATGGTATGTGCACTGACATCAAGTCACATGATGTCTACCATAATTCATGGCATAGCCACGGATATAAATATCCACCATGATTATCTCTTAAGGATCACAATGATCTGCAGATGATATCAAGTCCCATGATATCCATCAAAGTGTCCAAGAGATACTATCATGACATGTCCACAGACATCAAGTCACATGATATCTATCATGATAGTTTATCATTGCGGTGAGAGTCGCTACTTACAATGTCGAATATATGTTCATTATTATTAGAAAGATCGTCACCTTTCAATAATGTACACAAGGGGAGTAGGCCCATAAAGTCATGGAGTCACACACATGACAAAAAGAGTTTACACATTTAAACATCTTTATATATATTAGTACAATTTGATAAACAATTTGAATTTCAAACATAAATAACAAATTACATTTCAACCATACCAAGTTTCTTCCTGAAGTGCTCTACCTTGATTTGGGAGAGAGGCTTGGTGAGAATGTCTGCAGTTTGATCATTTGTACTAATATACTCCAACTGAATCACTTTCCTTTCCACCATATCTCTTACATAATGATAGGGGATCTCAATGTGCTTAAATCTATCATGAAAGACAGAATTTACAGAGAGTTTGATGCAACTCTGATCATCACAATGAATAATTGTAGGATTCAAGGGCTCACCAAAGAGTCCCACAAGCAATTTACAAAGCCAAACTGCTTCTCTTGCTCCCATTGAAGCTGCAATGTATTCAGCTTCTGTTGAGCTCTGTGCAACTAAAGATTGTTTTCTGCAAATCTAGGAGATCATAGCTGATCCTAAACTAAGGCAACATCCTAATGTGCTTTTCCGATCGGTTACACTTCCAGCCCAATCTAAATCAGAGTACCCATGAAGATCTAGTTGATCATTCTTGTAAAGAAGACCATATCCAATAGTGCCTTGAAGATATCTCAAAATATGTTTCACAGCCATTAAGTGAATTTCCTTTGGCTCACACATGAACTGGCCGAGAACATCTATCGATAGCAAATATCGTCCGGTGTTGACTAGACACGTCAAGGATCCAATCAACATCTCGTCTGCGTGCTGATCTGCACACTGGGATTCTCATATTTTTCAATTTGTGAAGGTTGGTTTCCATAGGTGTAGACATCGGTCTACAGTCCAACATTCCAAATCTCTTTCAGAATATCAATAGTATACTTCCCTTGGTTTAGTATAATGCCCTCTGATTTCTGCCATACTTCTAAACCTAGGAAGTAGTGTAGAATGCCCAAGTCTTTCATGTCAAATTCAGAAATTAGATCCTGCTTCCCTTGAGCAATGAGGTGATCTTCTCCTGTTATCAGCAAGTCATCAACATATAAAATAATTATTAGCATATCACCTTTGATTACCTTGAAGTAGAGATTGGAGTCGCATCATTCTTGGAAAATCCTAATCCCAAGAGATAGCTGTCAATTCTTTCATACCAGACCCTGGGAGCCTGTTTAAGTCCATAGAGGGCTTTCTTCAGTCTGCATACATGTGAGTCAGGTTTATGTATCACAAACCTTCAATGTTCCAAATAGACTTCTTCTTCAATGGTTCCATTCAGGAAGGCAGTTTTCACATCCATTTGATGGATCTTCCAACCTTTAGCTGCTGCAATGGCTAACACTGCTCTCACTAATGTGTAATGGGCAACAGGTGCAAATGTTTCTTCGTAATCAATGCCTTCTTTTTGAGAAAAACTCTTGCCAGAAAACGTGCTTTATGTTTTTCTATATTGCCATCAACAGCATGCTTGATTTTGAAAGCCATTTGGAAGAGACAACAAATTTCTCTTTTGGTCTAGGCACTATATCCCATACTTCATTCTTTAGAATAGACTGATATTCCTCTGTCATTGCATCCTTCCATGCTTGATGTCGGAAAGCTTCTGTAACACTGACAGGTTCTGAGTTTATGATGTTGTTCATTAGAGCAACATAGCTGGAGAAACGTTTGGGTCTTTTACTCTCCCTGAACGTTCCTTTGGGTGCTGCATGATCCTCTACTTCTTTGATCATCTTCCTGGCCCAAAGTGGTCTCTTTCTACCATTGTCATTTGTATTCTCATTTGAAGTAGAAGGAAGTTCATGTGGCATTTCCTCAGGATGCTCCCTCTGAATCTCAGGAGCAGGTTCCATTTCAGGTACTCTAGGGGAATAGGTTTTAGTCTCACTAGAACTTCTTGCCCTCTTGAATGCAATGTCTTCTTCAAAGATGACATCTCTGCTCAATTCAATTTGTTTCTACCCGAGTATGAATATCCTCTAGGCTTTGGAGGTTTCACTATAACCCACAAATACTCCCCTCTTTCTAGAAGGTTCTAGTTTGAATCTCTTCTCTTTGGGTACATGAATATAGACAGGACAGCCAAAAATCCTAAAATGACTAATGTCAGGTTTTATGCCAGTAAAGGCATCTTCAGGAGTTTTGTTATCCAGATGAGAATGAGGACATCTATTTTGAATATAGACAGCAGTCCTAGAGGCTTCTGCCCAGAAAGAAGTTTCAATGTTTTGGTCAAGCAGCATTGCCTTAGCAGCTTCTACAATGGTTCTATTTTTCCTTTCAGCAACCCCATTTTGTTGAGGGTTGTAGGCAACTGTGAACTCCCTCTTAATTCCAGCACTCATGCAGAATTCCTTGAAAATCTCAGAGGTGTATTCTTTCCCATTGTCTGTCCTTAAGGTTTTTATTTTCTTTCCGGAGAAGTTTTCAGTAAGGGCTTTGAACTCTTTGAACCTTTTAAGGATTTCTATTGACTCTTTACACTTAAGGAAATAGATCCAGGTTTTCCTAGAGAAGTCATCTACAAATATGACATAGTATAGAAATCCTGCTTTAGAAGGTACAGACATGGGTCCACATAAATCAGAGTGAACCAATTCTAACACATTAAGGGTTTTACTCAGGCTATTCTGAAAGGATCCCTTTGTATTCTTTCCTAGGGCACAACCTTTACAAGTTCCCTCATGAGATGGTTTTAGCTTGGGTAAGCCTGTAACAAGTTTTTCCATAGAAGGTAGGGCACGGAAATGAAGGTGTCCTAATCTTCTATGCCAAATTTCATTTGAATCAACAGTGTCAAGGGTAAGGGCTTGCTTAACCTCAGTGCATAGTTTGTAAAGGTACCCTTGTCTTATGCCTATGGTTTGGGCTTTCTTGATAGTTGAGTTCTTAGGCCATACTAGAACTTTCCCATCCATAAATGTAACTCTGTAACCATTGTCTTCAAGGGCAGAGATGGATATAAGATTTCTCTTTATTCCAGGTACAAATAAGACTCCAGTGAGTTGCAGAGAAACCCCAGATTTCAACTTGATGGGACACGTTCCAGTCCCTTTTACAGGGTATGCAGAATCATCCCCGATGGTTACTTCTTCATCAAACTTTTCAGTCATAGAGTCCAAGTGTTCTCTGAACCCTGTGATGTGTCTGGAGGAACCACTATCAATTACCCAATTTTGAGTGTTGTCAGATACTTGACTAGAAAGGGCTATATAGAATACAAAGTTCTCAAATTCATGATCTGGTTTTGACTTTTCTACATTGGCAAAGGATCCTTGTTGTTTAGTTCTGTCAGGGCACTTCATTGCATAGTGGCCATACTGATCACATCTAAAGCATTGTACTTGAGAGATATCTTTCTTCTTATAAGATTCCTTTCCGTTGGAATTTTTCTTTCTTTTAAAGGATCCTCTTTTGTAGGAGTTTTTCTTGCTCCTCTTAATAGATGTTGTGTGGAGAACATGAATGTCTTCATCTATGTGTTTCTGTTTATTCTCTTTTGTGGAAAGTCTTGTTTCTTCTTGAAGGCAGTCAGTTCTTAGCCTATCAAACTTAGGGAGTTTATATCTCGCACTTATTCCTTGAACAAATGACTCCCATGAGTTTGGTAGGCCTCCTAGTGCAATTAGAGTTAACTCTTTGCTATCAATCTAATATCCAATTGTGGATAATTGTTCCTTAGTTCAATAATCCTCATGAAGTATGCATTAATGGACTCTCCTTTGTTTATTTGAGCATTGTTGATTTTCCTTTTTAATGCAAGAGTCCTGCAGGTGTTGTTGATCTCATAGGTACTCTCAAGAGATTTGTACATATGGTATGCAGTTTCATGTTTTGCTAGGATAGGCACTATATGATCCCTAACTGCATCTACTAGGATTTTCATGGCCTTTTCATCGTTTTCAATCCATTGAGTTTTCTCAGGTTCAACCTCAGGTTCCTTTTTATTTTCTTTCACAAGTGAGTCTAGTTTATTCTCTCTAAGGATCATCATGATTCTAAATTTCCATGATGTGAAGTTGTCTGCTCCTGCAAGACGATCTTCAAATCTGATCATACTTGACATTATGAAGAATGTGAAGTGAATTTGATTTTTAGGAAATACGAATTTTCTAGAGCAATCTGAAATCTAGATTTGATTTGGATTCACACAACGTGGCTCTGATACCATGTAAATGTAATCAAATCTTCTATCAAATTGAGAGACTAAGTTCTAAAGAGATTCTAATTGTAAGAGTTCTACCAAAAATTCTAAGTCAGATTTTCGATTTCCATATTTTATTTATACTGAATGTGCTGATTGCAGAACATTAATAATTTCGATGTTTGCATATCAAGAGTGGAATCACCTTTTGTATGTAAGGAGACCCGCCTCCAAGGGATGCGTCTCTTAAGAGGACGTGTCTCCACACGTGGAGACACGTCCGCTCAAGGGACGTGTCCCTTTGGACGCGCGGGTTTCTCTTACAACCGATAATCATGCGGTTAAACAAACTTAGCATATATATACATCCTCACACATGGCGGATATATTATATGAATTCCAAATTTTATCCAATGCAAATTTTGAACATCATTTATTTAAATTTGATTTTATACATGCTTTATAAAATTCGATTTTTACTTATTTCTTAGAAATATTAAACATGAAGAGCAATTGATCTTATATAAACGATGATGATGCTTATAGCAATCATCGTTTATATCTGACCTAAGCTACCATTCATCAACGGTCCCAAATACTATAGTGCTCAGCTTGTTTCTATGACAACAAGAGTTGCCCCATATAGAGATGTTGAAGTGGGTCAAGGGTACAAGACAGCACTTCAAAGACTCTTCACTGATCGTGACTGACATGGTGTAGTGAGGGTTGAGTTCATGGGTTTTGCATGCTCCAATGATTGTGGTCATGATGCTCTTCAAGACAAGTACATGGTCGATGCTCATATTTGGCGGTACTTCCATGGCCAAGCATACACATACCTACAACCTCTTGCAATAAAAATTTTATCCCTAGTAAGTTTTATAGTCAAAATCTTTTATCTTTTAAAGTTTTATAATTTTAATTATATTTTAATTTTTAAATTTAATTAGTTAAATTTTGTAACTCTTAGCTATCTAATTTGGTCTTAAAAGGTTGCTAGTCCATCTTCATCTGAGAGGAATTGGAGCGCATACTCCTTCATCCACTCAATAAAGCGCAATAGACTACATTCAAAAGAGGCAGTGTACTTGGTGTATGTGCATTCAAACTTGTGGCTCCTTGCACAAAGAAGGGGACACAAGGAAGTGTGCTATCAAGCCAAAGCATCCTGACCTGGATGCTTCCACTAACCACTTTGTGGAAGCATCCAAGGTAAAGAACTTGGTGTATGTGCATTCATACTTATGGCTCCTTACACAAAGAAAATGCCTACAAAGAAGGGGACACAAGGATGTGGGATATCGGCAGAGGACATGGTGTATGTGCATTCAAACTTGTGGCTCCTTACACAAAGAAAATGCCTACAAAGAAGGGGACACAAGGAAGTGGAATATCGAGCTAAAGCGTCTTGACTTGGATGCTACTTTGTTGCACTTGGTGTTGACGATGATTATGAGAAAGCTAGTGAGCATAAGAGTGCTAGTGCTAGTGCTAGTGCTAGTTGCTGGAAATTTTGTCATTGATGTCAAGTCTAATACAGATTGTTTTAGCAAATTAATCATGAACTGAAGATAACATCGATGCAAGTTAGAACATTCAAAATTGCCTAGTATATTACTGTAGATCAGATATGAAATAAAGACAAGGAAGATCAACATAAGTAAATGCTGCTGTTTATATTTCTTCAGATCAGATATACAAGCAGAAGTAATCGCTGTTGACTATAAAAGAATTGCTAAACAGATATAGCATATTAAAAAAAACACACACACAAAGAAACAAAATAAAGAAAAAGACAAATTAACAAAAGGACAAAAACTAATAAGACAAATTAAAGAAGTTACATAAGTCCCACAATTTCATAAAGGATAACTAAAGTTTGCTTATACTTGAAAAGGCACGATTTAATATTTGCAAAAGAAATTAATAAAGTGCCACAACTTTTTGAAGATAAGCAATTGAGATCTGAAGTAATACGTTTCTTCAGATTTATTAATGAACCAAAGAAAAAGACAAATAAAGTGCTGCGACTCCTAAAAGAGATGCGACCTTTTGCTGAAGCGGTTTATTCTTGGAAAAGCACGATCCTTCTTTAACAGTGAAACTTCAGAAATTTCAAAAGAAAAGATTAATTATGAAAAATAAGATTTTATAGTAAAACTTCAGGTCTATAAATCAATTATACATTGAAGAGGTGCAATTATGAGACAAATTAAATCAGATTTTCCTAAAGGTGCAAGAACAGATTTTTGAATGATGTGATCTTTCACCAAAGGTTGCAATCTATGATCAGCATATATAAATGTGATTCAATTCAAACTAGAATGAGAGTGAGAGAATGATGATGTAATAGAAGAATAGAAGAATATAACTCTTGTGTGAGCATCAAGGATATATCATACATACACCAGAAGGATCATAACAGCAGATCTAGGAAAGACATAACAGCACATCTATAAAGGATATCTTAGCAGAACCATTAAGGATAGTCTAGCAGATTTGTCTAAGGAAATTTAATGCATACATACACCAGTAGTGTTGTGTAAAGAATAAGAAAGATCTATCATACACCAGAAAATTTGTATAAAGAAGAATTATATCAGATCTAAGAAAAGAGTTATAGCAGATTTGGTGCAAGTTGAAGAGACATAATTGAGCAGAATTGTCCATCATCCGTTGAAGAAGCAACATTGAAGGTGGAACATTGTTCTTGAAGTTATTAGCTTTTGCTAAGTTGGTGCTTGGCAAGTGGGGGTTGGTGCCTACAAATTGAGGGAGTTGGTGCTTCCTGTAGGTTGGTGCCTACAAAACAAGTTAGGGGTTGGTGCCTCTAGTAAGTTGGCACCTACAATCATTGAAATTCACATAAATAAATAAAGTACATTATTTGTACCATGGTTTTCTCCCATAAGGGTTTCCAGGTAAATATCATGTGTGTGTTCTTCTCATGTGCAGAATTATTGATGTTGAGTGAATGGTGTTATTGTGATTGGTAAACTTTTAAATTAATAAAACTTGCGTTATACTGATTCACACCCCTCCCCTCGCCCCCTCTCAGTATAACTGTGTGCTCATTAGTAGTGCCAATGTTGAAGCCAGTGCCAATGCCAGTCGCACTATTTGTAGTTCTTCTAATTTACCATTACATACATCATCTAATATGGATGGTGATGATGATATTTTTGACGACCCATATGATATTTGATCAATGATCAATGAAGGCTGATTGTCAACACTTGACATTATTATTTTTTAACTTTAATCTATATCATGACATTCGAGCTTCACTAATATTTGACTATGAAATTGGTAGTGTATTTTGCTATGTTATATATGGTGGTGTATATTAAAATCATATTTGTCAGTTTTGCCTCCAATCACGTCTCCGTGATTTTAGTATATTGTTAATGCTCCAATCTCGCTTTGTAACACTCTGTACAATTGCTATTTTTGCTTTCGTTATTTGTCAGTTATGGCTCCAATCATGTCTCTGTGATTGTCAATCGCCTTTCCTTGTATTCTATTTATTCATTCTTTCATGTTAATAATATAATTCGATTATTTTGAAATCCATATGCTCTTGCATCTGTATTATGGTATCAAAGCAAGATTCGATCGAGCGGGTTAAAAATTTGGATTTTTTTTAAAATCATTATTTTGTTTTTTTTCTCTAGCATCCAATTTTCATATCTTCCTGTGTTCGTGTGTTCCTATGTTCGTGCATGTTCGTGCGACTTCTTCCCATTCAAGTTCTAAATGTGTGATTTGAAGTTTTTTATGGTGTACGACTCTCTCATTCTGGACGCGTGAAGATTTGTTTGTGCGTCGACTTTGTTTCATCCCTTCACAAGTTGCGCTCAGGTCGTGACTTCTACCGTGCATGTCTTCTACCGTTTGTGGACTCTCTATGAGCGCTTCATTGTATCCAAGAAAATCTGGTCATCGCGTTTTTTGAATAGCAAATGACGCTCTTCTGTTTGGGATGTGATTTCTTGGACGCACGATCTCCCTGCCTGCGCAACCTTCATCGTGCCTTCTTAGTGTCTCCATCATCATGGCCAAGGTGTTTGTGTTCCGGTTGAGATTGTCTATACCTATCGTTTCGTTGTGCCAGAATATCCAGTGACGGATTTCTGTGAAGACTTGTCTTCTTTTTCTGAGCACTGATGGATATTGTTTTCTGTAGACGGGATTCAGTTTGAACGTTTTTCTCTACAAAAACGTGGTGTGTTTTTTAGAAGTGGCTTCTTTCCTCCACGTGCCTATGAGGCTTTGTATGCACCTTTTTGTGCTATGCGTGAAGGAGAGTGCACATCTTTTGTCTTCACGTGTTGTGATTGGTGGGTCTTGTTCTCTACTATCTGCATATCTCTGTGTGAATGCATCATCTAGAATCGGCATTCTAAGTGTGTTTGTTAGTTGGTATCGGCTTGTTCTTGCTACAACCTGCTAAGTGTCTTTTTTGGTCGTTTTGTTCTCTTTCTCTACAATTTGTGAGCTACCAAATTTGTATTTCCTTGTGGGGTATTTTGTCCTCAGGATTTGTGTCAAAATCTGGCTATTTTGTCTTTTCCGAAGCAGTTGTCTTTTTCTTTTTTGTGCATTGTGGTGGGCCCAGCTCTGTTGCTTGTATCTTGGGATTTGTGCCAGCAGATTTGTCTTGAAATTTGTGCCTAAAATTGCCTCAAATTTCAGTGCATTTGAATTCGTGTCTTGGGATCTATGCATTCAGCCTCTTCTGTATATCTTCATATTTCGTGCCTCAAAAAGCATGAAGCATGGCCTCTTTGACCAACATCATGTTGGACAACAATCAAAAGTTCAACGGTCGCAACTACAACACATGGAAGCAGCATATGATGATGATATTTGAGTATCAATGTCTTGACCAGATTGTTCTGGGCACCAAGACACGACCTCTCACAGTTGATAAAGATCAAGAGAAGTTTGATGAGCAAAATCGGGAAGCCGCTATGCTCATAAAGTTATCAGTCACTGATGACCAGTTACCTCAGGTTCCTTTAGGTAAATCAGCGAAGGAGATTTGGGATCTTCTGAAAGATCTTCATGAAACTTCCAACAAGAGTCGTGCATTCTTTCTGAAGAACATGTTTTCCATCGTCATGAATGAGAATACACCTCTGCAGGCACACTTGACCAAGATCAAGGACATTTGAGATCAACTCGAGGCTATTGGTCAGAAGATCGAGGAAGAAGATATGGTGGTAATCACTCTGAAGAGTTTACCACATCTGTATGAGCACTTTATTGAGACGCTCAACATTACAGCGACTAATGTTGACTTGACGTTTCCAAATTTCTACAACAAACTTCTATAGCGGGATCGTTGTAAACAATAGTTTGGTACTAGTGCCACTTCATCCTCATTAGTGCAGGCATTCCCTACAAAGACATTTCAGAATAAGGGCAAGCCTTCACCCTTTCAGCAGCACAATCAAAGGCAATCTTCAAATTCTTCGAAGTCAAAGAATATTCAATGCAATTATTGTCACAAGTTTGGCCACATGAAGAAGGATTGTCGGAAATGCTTGGCCTCTGAATTAGGCAAGCAAGGAGAGTCTAGACCAAAAGCACATGTGGCGGAGCACACTAAGCAAAACAAGTCTACCTTCTTTGCATTCATGGCAAAGAGTCCTACAAACCCTGTTACTTGGTACATTGACTCTGGTGCCTCACACCATTTCACGCATCGACGGGATTGGTTCATTCAGTACACGCCTTTTAGAGATTCAGTAATCTTTGGAGGAGGCGAAAAGTATACTGTTGTCGGCAAGGGCAACGTTCAAATTCAGTTTGGTGGGAGAAATTTGATATTTCTCGATGTATACTTTGTACCTAGCATGGAGTTGAACTTACTTTCTATAAGTCAGATTATGACTCACTCTCCTCACTTGGACATCGACTTCAATATGCATACATGCAGTATTGTTGACAGAGAGACATAGACTACAGTCATTCAAGGACTTGAGGATCATGGTCTTTATTGACTTGTTGATTCTGGTGATTCTCAAGAGCATGCTATGGCAGCCAGGACCACTTCTATCAGTAGTCTCTGGCATCAACGATATGGGCACCTGAACATGCACTATCTCTCTCAGTTATCACCAGATGATCTCGTTGGTGGTCTACATGCAATTCAGACTCAAACTCATGGAGTTTGTGAGGCTTGTCAAGCTAGAAAGCAACATCGGACTCCTTTCTCCAATGGCGACTCATGGCGAGCTTCAAGGGTTTTACAGTTGGTCCTATTGTGACCTTTTCACACATCGCCCCATTGCAAATGGGGACCCTTTGTTTTTTGCTTTTTTGCTTTTTGCCTTGGCGTCACAATTGCTTATCACCTATCTTTTTACAATGAGGAGTTTGAGTTCTAAGAGTCGCCCGAGTCAAGCGAGAGAGTTTTAGCCTGGATCATTGTGCAAACATCGCCATCATGCTTAGGAGATCCGGGAGACGAAGATCGACTATCATTTCGGTCAATTCCGGCACCTCCCAGTTTTTAGGGCTTTTCCACTTTGGCCCCCTATTTTTTAGGACCTACTTTTTTGGCACTTTTGAGCAATTTTGAGATCCCTATTTTTTAGGGTCTATTTTTAGAAAGTTGCTATTTTTGGAAAATTTCTATTTTTAGAAAGTTTCTATAATGGGAAGGGGTCCGGGTTTCGAAAATCCACTCAGAAGTTCGAAAAGATCAACGAAACTCTCAGAAAATGGATTTGAAAATTTTTGAATTCATGGTGAAATTCTGGAAAATCACAGAAAAAAGTTAAAAATCTGGAAAAAAATCGCTTGAAAATCACAAGAAATAGTGAAAAATCTGAGAAATTCATATAAAAATCTGAGAAATCAATGGAGAAATCTGGAAAGTTTATGAAAATCTGAACAATCATGGCAAATTGATCACTGAAAATCATGGTGAAGGCATGAAAGAGGACTGAGATGAGTAAAGTTAATGTCAAAAGGCCACAGCCAGGCAATGTGAATGGCAGAAACCTAGGTTACCGAATCGCCTAGGTTTGCCGAGCGATTCCCGTTTGGAATCGTTTCGGGTACGGATTCGGAATCGAATCGCTGTAGAATCGCACAGGAATCGACTTTCGCTCTGTGGGTTCGATTCCAAATTTTGAAAAGCGATTCCCCACGATTCCCGAAGTTTTTCAAACGACGTGGCGACTCCAACACGCTTTTTTGACCTTTTTTATTTCCGCCAGTTGACTTTTCCCTCGATTTCTGCGAATTTTAGGGCGAAACACTTGACAAAAACGCGGATTTTGAAGTGTATTTGCAAACGCGAATTTTCGTTGGATATTTTTCGTGACTAACAGAAACGCGAAAGAGGTTTGACGGCATACGAAAACTCACAGAGAAACCGGCACGGGCATAGAGAAACACGTAGGCACGGGGGCATAGAGAAACCGGCATTCAGAAACACAGGCGGCGCGGATACATGAGAACCAGAACACGCGACCACAGAAACGCGCGACCACGGGCATAGAGGAATATAGGCACGGCGGATACAAGTGAACCAGAAAACGCGACAGAGAAGCGCGCGACCAGGTAGGGTTTCAATTTTTTCTTATTTTTTTTTTTTCTGGATTGTTTTAAAAAACGAAAAATTCAAAATCTTTTAAAAATTAAAATAAATATAGTTATAGTATAATTTTTAAAATATAAATTTATTATACTAATATATATAATATTAATTTTTAAAATATAATATTCATAATTTCATATATTATTTTTAAAATATATTATTCATATATAATTTTAAAAATATAATATTCATAAATCATAAATTATAATTATACGATTTAAAAAATTTATAATTATTTTATAAAATTAGAAATTATAATCTTAGATTTATGAAATTTAGATTTAAATTTTAAAACATTTATAATTTATATAATTTAAGATTTAAAAAAATTATAATTTATACAATTTAAATCTAAAAAATTTATAATTTATTGCTTAGCCTTAGATTTATCATTTATATATTTTCATAACAATTTTTAAATTTAAAATTTGTAATTGCAGGTTTAGAGATTGTTTTTATTTTCCAAATTTCATGGCAAACAGTTCAGCTTCTGTCAGCAATAGTAATCCCTCATTCAAGTTTGATCCAGCTTCACCGCTATGGAGACATGTACAAGTAGTAGAGCAAATTCAAGGTGGGGGGACTTGTGTTTGGATATGCCCTGGGTGTGAAAGGAAATACACTAGTTCTTATAGCCGGGTGAGATTGCATTTGTGTGGAGTTTCTGGAAAAGGAATTAGACCATGTCCAGGAAAAAATAAAATACCTATAACACCTGAGAAAATAGCAGAATATATTGCGGAGCAAGAGGAAGCAGATGCAAGGGTTCAAAAAAAAATGATGCCTCCAAGTACAGAAAAGGGCTCAACTATGCCATCTACTTCATCTTAGACACATATTGGTCGTCCTGTCACTGTAGTAGAGAGCCATCCCTTTTTGAGAGTAAATGAAGATGAAAATGCCAGTGAGAGTAGTGTTTCGAAGAGAGCAAAGGGACCATTGGAGAAGGCATTCAATAATGATGCAAGACAACTTGCTGACCAAGCCATTGGAAGATGCCTTTATGCAAATGGCATCTCTTTCAATGTTGTTCGATCACCTTATTGGCAAGACATGATAAGAAAAGCAAATGAAGCTCCAAAGGGATACATAAGCCCAGGTTATGAGAAGGTGTGTACCACTATATTGTCAAAGGAGGTAAAACTTATAGAAGATTCCTTATATCCCATCAAAGCCTCATGGCAAGAAACGGGTGTGTCTATTATTTCTGATGGATGGAAGGATGCAAGAAATAGACCATTGATTAATTTGATTGCAGTGTGCCCTAAAGGGGCAATGTTTCTAAAGGCTGTGGATTGTGAGGGGCAGGTCAAGGATGCACAATTTATTGCTGACATCCTTATACAGTGCATTAATGAAGTGGGGCCTCAAAATGTTGTCCAAGTTGTAACGGACAATGCAAAGAATTGTAGAGCTGCTGGTATGATAGTTGAGTCACGATTTAGGCATATATTTTGGACACCTTGTGCTGTGCATTCCCTCAACCTCATGCTGCAAAAGTTGGGAACAAAAATAGATTGGATCAAACAAATCTATGCTGAAGCTGAAGAGATCCAAATGTTCATAACAAATCACCACATGTCACAAGCTATCTTTAGATCATTCTCACGACTAGAGCTACTGAAGGTAACTCAAACTTCAAACATTGCATTTCTTTAATGTTATTTTTTAGTTCAATAATTTATTTAGAATACATACATATATATTGATTTTAATTATTTACTTTTTATTTTCAAATAGGTGGCTGAAACTAGATTTGCATCCAACACAATCGTCTTGAGACGACTTGTGAAGGTGCGAGAGGCGCTTGCTGCTATGGTCATTAGCCACTCATGGGCTATATGGAGGCAATCAAACAGTGAGAGGGCAGCAAATATAAAACATAAGATTCTAGATGACATGTGGTGGGATCGAGTGGAATATCTTCTTGCTTTCACCGAGCCCATTTTGAGCATGATACGCTTTACTGACATGGATAAGCCATGCATGGGGGAGGTTTATGATGGCATTGACACAATGCTTGAGAAGATGAAAAAAATCATATGTGAAAAAGAGCAAGATCCTGAAGAAACCTTTTTCAAAGAGGTGCATGCAATTTGTGTTGACCGGTGGAACAAAATGACCACCCCACTCCATCTTCTTGCCTTCTCATTGACACCCAAATTTTACAGCACCCAAGTCCTTGCTATGCCAAACAGATTGCCACCTTACCGTGATACAGAAGTCAATGATGGGTTTAGGAAAGCTCTTGTTAAACTCTTCCCTGATACTGAGATGGAAGATATAGTTTCAAGTGAATTTGCTAGTTTTTGTGACTCTAATAATCAAAGTGCTGCTGCTATCCGTGACAAATATAACAAGGATGCTCACTCTTGGTGGTACCTCAATGGCTGCAAGATGCCACACCTCCAAGTTCTTGCAATAAAAGTCTTATCTCAAGTAAGTTTTAACGTTTTAAGTTTTATCATTTAAAAATTTAAAACTAAAATGCGTTATTTTCAAATTTGAAGTTTGATTTACAATTTTTTTAATTTAACAACTCTAATGAGAGCTCCCTTTGCTTCAATAGGTTGCTAGTTCTTCTTCAGCTGAGCGGAATTGGAGTACATACTCCTTCATCCACTCAGTCAAGCGCAATCGATTGGCATCACACAAAGCAGAGGAGCTAGTTTATGTTCATTCCAACTTGCGCCTTATTAATCACAAAGAGGATGAGTACAAAGAAGGGGCAGCAAAGATGTGGGATGTAGAACCAGAGCGAGCTGACCTAGATCTTTCTTTGGCTGCAATTGCACAATCTTCTTCAATTTTTGAGGAGTCAAGTAGTCAACATACTTTTAGTGCACGTGCTAATGTGGTTCCATCATCTAATGTTAATGTTGATGATGATCTTAGTCTTGATGATGAGCCATTTGATGCAATTCGAAATTAGTGAATTGGTTACTATTTGTATTTTGTAAATGTTAAACAATGATTATCTATCATGACATTCAAGTTTGATCCTTTTGATATTGAAAACCGAATTTAAATTAGTATATTATGTTTCAAAAATTGAAATTTGTCATGGTATTGTTTATCATATGTATTGGTATATGACATTCTAAACTTATTTTGTTTCTATGTTGCATATATATATATATTTAAATATTTTATTATATTTTTGTACGGACGTACCCGATTCCGTACCCAAGCCCCCAATTTTTTTTGCCGTACCCACGTACCCGTACCCGTGCCCGTACCCGATTCGGCAACTTAGGCAGAAACAAGAGACAACTCCGCCCAGTAGCATAAAGCAATGGCTCAACATTCAATGAAGTCCGCCATATGAAATGGCAAGCCAAAGAGGCAAGTCCGCCCAGAAAAGGAGAAGATGGCAGGGAACACAATGAAGTCCGCTTCAGCCAAGAGATGGAATGGCAAGCCACATAGCAAACTCCGCCCTCCAGTGGCAAGCCATAAGGTGAAGTCCGCCCATGTTCAAGTGTTAAATGGCATGAAATTTGATGAAGTCCACCTTGTATGGCAAGACATAAGCTGAAGTCCGCCCTAGGACAAAGCATAAAGTGGCATCAAAAATGATGAAGTCCGCCTTAGAGAATGTTGAGATGGCTAGCCATAGAGCCAAGTCTGCCTTGAGCTAGAGATAAAATGGCAAGACAATTAGTGAAGTCCGCCTTGGTTAAAAGGATGAATGGCATGCTAAGAGGTAAAGTCCGCCCTTGGACATAAAGCAAGAGATGCAATGGCATGAAAAGTGATGAAGTCCGCCCCAAGCCAAAAGTTGAAGTGGCATCAAAATTGGTAAAGTTCACCCATGGCCAAAACACTAGATGGCAAAGAAATGTGCCAAGTCCGCCCTTGGCAAGGCCATGAAGAAAACGCCCAGCACAAAGTGGAGTGGCAAGACACAAGCCCAAGTCCGCCCTTGGACATAAAGAAAAAAATTAAATGGCATGAGAACATGAGAAATCCGCCCCAAGACATATGGAAAGAAATAAAGTCTAACCAAGGAAAAATTGAATGGCCTAAGACAAATGAAAATTCGCCTTGAAAGAAAAAGAATGGCTTGAAGACAAAGGAAGTCCGCCATACTTAGAGGAGTAGAAAATTGAAAATTTTTGCCTAAGTATGAATGTTGGAAAATTTAAAAAAAATATGCTTGGCACTTTGAAAATTCGCCATGCTTGAAAAGAAAGAAAATTCTTCTAAGTCCAACATTTGTATGTCTTAAGAAAATTTGGCCAAACGTTCTAGGAAGATGAAATAAATTTTTCCAGAGACTTCGGACGAAAGAATTTATGGCCAAATAAAATTGGACGGCAAGAAAATCATGGCCAAATAAAATTGGACGGCAAGAAAATCATGGCCAAATAAAATTGGACGGCAAGAAAATTATGGCCAAATAAAATGGACGGCAAGAAAATTATGGCCAAATAAAATTGGACGAAAGAAAATCATGGCCAAATAAAATTGGACGACAAGAAAATTTGAACATAGAACCTGACATGAAGTCCTCCAACATTTGAAGATAGATGAAAAAAGACTCTCAAAGTCCGCCATGGAAAAGTGTTCACCAAGCCCAACTTGGAGAGAGTGTAAAAAAAATTTAGCATGAGGCCAGATTTCAAGAGAAAGAAAATGAAAATCTTCATACATTGGCATCATGAAGACAACGGCAGGCACATCGTCAAGTACATCCAACTTACGCAAGCCAAATTCAAAATTGAAGACAAATCTACCGGCGAAGTTTATTTGAGCACAAAAATGGCCAAAATCTTGAAGGTATTACAAAGTAGCCAAAATTTGGCTAAGTATGGGAAATTCTCCACGGAGAAAGTTCCAATTTCCTCCATTGCGGCGAAAGCACAAGGGAGTTCCTCTCCAAATTCAAGGCACGTGAAGGAATTCCAAACCAATCCGAGAAGAAAGACTTAATAACTTTAAGTCTAAACAGGTGCTCCAAGGCGAGGAGAGAAGAAGAAGCCAAAGTAATCCAAGATCAAAGTGCAAAGGACATAATCATCGGCAAGGAAAATATTCTAAGGCAAGAACATGAAAAAAGAACAAAGTGACCAAGGAAGACATCCAGCACGCTGAGGTGGCGCCTCGTCATCTTCCAACCAATCAAATTGTTCCAAATCAACATGCAACAACTTTCTATTTTATCTGTTGATTCATATTTGGTAAAAAGGACAAGTGTCCTCGAATGTAATTTTCTCATTGGTCGAGGGGTAGCAAACCCTAATTAGGGTTTTATTTGTAATCTCGGCCGTTGATCCTGAATTAATCTTGGCCATTGAATTGTAATTGGGGAGCCTATAAATTGAGCTCAACCCCTCATTTGTAAAGCATGGGAGCATGTTGCAAAACATGTTGAGATAAGCAATTGTTGTAAGATTGCCAAAGTAATAAGTAATGCATGCATTGTGTTGATGGTGATTACTTCTCTTATTTTGGAGTTGTCATGGTTCTTATCCCTCATCATAGTTTAGATTTTATTTCATGTATGTTAGATGAATGCAAGATCTGATAAGTATTGATTTATGGTGAAACTTTTTGCTCATACTTTCTTTGAATGGATGATTTTCATTCAATGCGTAAAGTTAGCCTGAGCTTATTTTGTGGATGCTTAACTTCTTTCTGGATAATTATTGTTCGATTTGATGGTAGTTATTCATGACGTGAAAATCATAAGCACATTCCCTTGAAGATTGCACCCCCTTTGTGTAGTTGTCGTTGAGCGTGGCGAAGCAAAGTGTGGTTATTGGTTCCACCAAGTCAATACCGTCTCTTGAATTCTTAGGAGTAGATTAGAACTTCTGAACCCTTATCTTCTTTTTTTAGTTTGTTTGATCCATGACCCAAGCAATAGAGCTTCATTGTCTAAACCTTCATTGTGAATTGAACAAGCCTAGCATAAGTCCCCTTGTCATAACCAGCAAATCACATCAAACCACAGAGCTCATCCACACCTAACTGAAACATTGGAATTACCGTATGATCTTTCTTGCAGTCTTAGCATACGAGGTAGTTTTTCAAGAGGGAATGGAGTGTCTTTGACACTTTATTCTAGAATGTTTGTTGTGTTATAAAACACGCATCAACAGGGCCACGCTAGTGTATGTGGTCCAATGCACACGCCTTCCGTTACTGGATCCAAGTACTTTTTGCTTTTTGTTGATGATTTCAGTAGAAAGATGCGGGTGTATTTCTTGAAGCCTAAATCAGAGGTGTTCAGCATATTTCAGCAGTTTAAGGCCTTAGTAGAAAAAGAGTCTAGTTCTTCTATTATTACTCTTAGGTCAGATAATGGGGGGGAATTTTGTTCCAAAGATTTCTCCACATTATGTGTTGCACATGGCATAAAGCGCCAATTCACCACACCTTACACCCCTCAGCAGAATGGTGTAGTTGAGCATCACAATAGCACCATTACTAAAATGGCACATTCTATGTTGGAGCATAGACATGCTCCAAAGAAGTTCTGGGTTGAAGCAATGGATACTATTGTTTATCTTTTGAACAGATCTCCAACTCATGCTGTGAAGAAGGTGACTCCTAAAGAACCCTGGTCTAGACGTAAGCCGAACAATAGTCACTTGAAGGTTTTTGGCTCCACCGCTCATGTTTGGATTCCTGATGCTGAGCGCACTAAGTTGGATTCCAAGAGCCAAAAACTCATGTTTACAGGTTATAGTGAGAACCATAAGGCATACAGACTGATAGATGCAAACACTGATCGTCTAATCTTCAGTCGTGATGTTGTGGTTGATGAGAATTGTGGGCTCTTCTATCAATCTTCTCCTATTTGTTTCAATGTTCAACCTCAGAAAGATTCTGATTTGGGTCTTTATCTTCCACTTGGTCCACTTTATGGGAGGGATTCAGCAAAGGTGCAAGTACCTTAGCAGCCGCTTCCACCACTAGCCCCTATTAAGCAAGATCTGGATGTTCTTCCAAATATGTCAGTTCCAGCTAATCCAATAGAGGTTGTTCCTCCTGATTCCAATATTGGTTCATCTACTCTTTGGCCTAAATGGTGGGCTTCGACAATTGGTGCTCTCCATGATGATGAGTTACTAGAGGGTAGATCTGCTCAAAATAAGAGCAAATAGCAGAATATAGTGAATTTTGCTCTTTTGGCCAACCTTCATAGTATTTCGGAGCCTCAGACATATACAAAGGCTAAAGGCACACCTGAGTGGTAATAGGCTATGACAACTGAACAGCACAGTCTCATGCAAAATCACACTTGGGACCTTTCAGATCTTCCGCATGGGAAGAAACCCATAGGTTGCAAATGGGTTTATAAGGTTAAGTATAAGGTTGATGGAACCCTTGATAAATACAAGGCTAGGTTGGTAGCCAAAGGGTTTACATAGCAAGAGGGCATTGACTATGAGGAGACTTTTGCTCCTACAGCCAAGATGAGTACCATTCGGCTTGTCCTCTCAATAGCAGCTCAGTTTGGATGGAAAGTCCATCAAATGGACATAAAGAGTGCCTTCCTCAATGGTAATTTGCAGGAAGAAGTTTACATGATGCAACCTCCTGGTTTCAACGTTGCTAGTAAAGAACACCAG
This sequence comes from Sequoia sempervirens, assembly GCA_007258455.2. Lineage (NCBI taxonomy): Eukaryota > Viridiplantae > Streptophyta > Pinopsida > Cupressales > Cupressaceae > Sequoia > Sequoia sempervirens. The sequence goes on from VDFB02264941.1 coordinate 55,029, forward strand.
GTATGCAAATTGGTGAAAGCACTCTATGGCCTTAAGCAGGCACCACGGGCTTGGTACATGAAGATTCATCAGTACCTTATTGATCATAGCCTTCAACAAAGTCCTTCTGACTCTAATATGCATGTCAATCGGACTGGTAATGATATCTTGTTCCTAGTTGTCTATGTTGATGACTTAATCATTACTAGCAGTTCATATCATCTGATTGAGGAGATCAAACATAATCTTAGTCAATCATTTGACATGACAAATTTGGGACTACTCCATTATTGCCTCGGTATAGAGGTTTGGCAGTCGACTGGCAATACCTTCATTTCACAGTCGAAGTATGCCAAGAGCTTGTTGGACAAGTTTTGGATGATACATTGCAAACCAACATCTACACCTATGGAGAGAGGGCTAAAGTTATCAGCTCAATTGGATTCACCCATGGAGAACGTATCAGAATTCAGGCAACTTGTGGGCAGCCTCATCTATCTCACTACCATTAGACCTTACCTTAGCTTTGCAATGAGCTACATCTCTCGCTTCATGTCAGCCCCTAAAGCTAAACATTGGGTTGCAACGAAGCGTGTGTTGAGATATGTGAAAGGCACTTCTGACCTTGGCATTTTATATGGGAGGCGCAAAGATCCAAAGTCGATTGGTTATATAGACTCAGATTGGGCAGGTTATGTTGATGATAGAAAGTCTACTTCAAGGTATGTATTCAATTTGGGTACAGGTGTAGTTACATGGACCAGCAAGAAGCAGTAGGCAATGGCTCTCTCCTCAACCAAAGCAAAATATCAAGGAGCTGTTAAAGCAACTTGTGAGGCAGTTTGGCTTCAAAGGATGCTCTCGGACATGCAAATGTTCCCCCTTATATTGCGACAATCAAGGGGTGTTGAAACTCGCCAAAAATCCAATCTTCCACGAACGGACAAAGCATGTTGATCTTCATTGTCACTTCATCCGCCAGCTCATTGAAGACGGATCCATAGGATTGCAGTATGTTCCAACAGAGGATCAGACTGCGGATATTCTCACCAAGTCTCTAAGCCCGGATAAGTTTGTTAGATTTAGGGGGCATCTTGATGTAGTTGATAGATTGAGCATTAAGGGAGGGTATTAAAATCATATTTGTCAATTATGCCTCCAATCACATCTCTGTGATTTTAGTATGTTGTTAATGCTCCAATCTCGCTTTGTAATGCTCTATACAATTGTTATTTTTGCTTTCGTTATTTGTCAGTTATGGCTCTAATCACGTCTCTGTGATTGTCGATCGCCTTTCCTTGTATTCTATTTATTCATTCTTTCATGTTAATAATATAATTTGAGTATTTTGAAATCCATATGATCTTGCATCTGTATTATGGTATCAGAGCAAGGTTCGATCGAGCAGGTTAAAAATTTGGATTTTTTTTTAAATCATTTTTGTGTTTTCTCTGGCATCCAATTTTCATATCTTCCTATGTTCATGTGTTCCTATGGTCGTGCGTGTTCGTGCGACTTCTTCCCGTTCGGGTTCTGAATGTGTGATTTGAAGTTTTTTATGGTGTGTGACTGTCTCATTCTGGACGTGTGAAGATTAGTTTGTGTGTCGGCTTTGTTTCATCCCTTTACGAGTTACGCTCAGGTCGTGACTTCTACCGTGCATGTCTTCTGCTATTCGTGGACTCTCTGTGAGCGCTTCATTGTATCCAAGAAAATCCAGTCATCACATTTTTGGAATAGCAAGTGACGCTCTTCTGTTTGGCATGTGATTTCTTGGACGCACGATCTCCCTGCCTGCGCAACCTTCATCCTCCCTTCTTAGCGTCTCCATCATCACGGCCAAGGTGTCTGAATGTTGATAACTCCATTCAAGGGTTATGCGTTTGCACAATAACGGTTGTTCCAAATTTGTGAGTCTCATTCAAAGACAAATTTGCAAAATATCAATATATCTTGTCGGGGGCAAATTTCAGAGATCGAAATTGGGATATTTTTAGAGGGGAATGTTCAAGTGATATCCATTTTATATTCACTTTAATATCTCCATATTCTCAGTTGGTCGACTTAATCAGCAATTCCATTTCATTGTAAGGATTTACAATTTTCAGACTTGTGGATTTGATGCTATCAGGAAATACTTGAGGTATTATTTAATATTATAATCAGCAGATTTTTACAATAGTCGTGCCATCTCAATTTGGGGTTTATTTGGCAGTGACAAGTTGAAATAAATTAATATTTATTTCCAGCTCCCACCGTACCATATTGGTTTCTTGAGTCTATACCATTTTACCTTCATAGGGGCAGCGATTGGACAAATTAAGGGATTGCAATTGGAGTTGGAGTGTCGTACAAAGTGGAGAAGATGAGTTGGGCCTACGTGGAGATTTTGAAAGTTCAAAGTTAGGGAAATTCATAATAGCTTATTCCCTGCAAAGAATCAACTCACGTTCTTTTGGCACTGTTGGTGTTTCAATTTGCACCTCTGGAGTGCATATTGGAAACGGACAGCTATGCACGGTATTAACTGCTCTTCAAATTAGGAGGGGACGCTCCCTCTTTTGCTGATATGCGTAAAAAGTAAACTAATCTAAGTTCCTATCTTTTTGACTCAGCTGGTAGAGGCACAAGGTTATAAAACCAAATACATTGAAGCTAAGGTTTTCTCTAGTTTCTGTAGATCTTAACTACAACTAGGCTAACGCTAAAACTATCCTATCTCAAGTAAAATTAGAGCAAAAGGAGTTAGGAGCAATTGGGAATGGTTGACGATAAACTCTATCTTAGGATTCCCAAGGAGGTGAAACACTCTATCTGAGGTGTAGGCTGAAATAAAGATTATTGGAAACAAACATGAAACGGAAAGCTAGTTCTCAGGATTCCCAAGGAGGTAAAACACTCTATCTGAGGTGTAGGCTGAAAAGAAGATTACTAGAAACGACATTAAACGATAATCTTTATCTCTAAATTCCCAAGGAGGTAAAATACTCTATCCGAGGTGTAGATTGAAAGAAAAATTATTGAAACAGCAATAGTAAATTTGGGACAGCAAATTGCATAATGAGACACACACACAATAGACGATCAAACCAGCTTTATATTAAACAAAGTGAACAAATACTAAATAGCAATATTGCAGGCAAGGTGGCATAGCAATTTGTTATCACGAGCAAAAGTTAAAATACAATGAGCAGGGTGGTCTTATTTATAGAATCTCAAAGGAGTAGGGAACCCTAAAATCTCCTTGAGTTAACATGAGTCTTGCCAGCATGCAAGATTTATTACTAAGTCTAAATAAATGCAACATAACAATTAACTACAAAAACTACCTCAATTAACTAATTCTAAACTAAACTAATTGGACCTTGCAACACACAAGTCCTTATTGATATGAGAGTCAACTAATAACCAACATCAGTTAACTGAAACCTAACTAAAAGTTTCACCTCCACCAAAAGTTATCCCCGAAGAAGAGATAAGCATGCATGAAATCAGCAATCTGAACTCAAGAGCGATGTTAAATTGACTGCTGCTTTTGACTCTATCCTTAGGATGTAACTGGCTGTCTACTCCAAGTTGTCATGAGCAATCATCTCCTCCAGGAAATCATTAACTGCATCTTCTTTAAGCACTTTGATGCTGTCCAAAATAATAGACTGTCTGCTCAACATCTTCTCTCCATCTAAGATCAATCTCTGACATTCTTTGACCTCCTCAGCTACCTTGTCAAAACTTGTTGACATCACTGAAAAATGATTCAACTTGGATGCCACAGGATCACCATTAAGACCATCATGAACCAAACTCTGGAATTCTACTTGCACAACATCGAGATTGATTTAGGTACCATCCTCATGAAAATAATGGCACAAGATTTATGTGATGAATCCGCTCACGAGCTTGATAGCACCAGCAACATCTTCTTTGATTTCAGCCATCTTTGTAGACACTTTTTCATAAGTTTCTACTTTGAAGAGGTGTTGTTCTCTCCAAGCAAAAAGCTTCCTTTTATCTTCATTTGCTACAACAGCATTATATGCAATCGCCAACTAAGAAATGAGGATCTCATCTCTTGGTTTGTCCTTTGTGATGCTTAACTCAAGTTGTTGAATTCCTTGATGAAGATCGTGAGCATTGTACCTCAATTGGTACAACTCTGCTGAACAGCACAAAGATATATTGAGAGGGAGAGGGGGTGAATCAATATATCAACAAACTTTTACCCTCTTAACTTTAGTCAACTTTAAACTCTAGCACAATATCAACTATGCAATATGAAACAATATGAACAAGTTGATACAAACAATTGTATTTTATGTTTATATGAGTTTACAATGATTGTAGACACCAACCTACTTGATTCATCAATTTTATAATTTAGTAGGCACCAACCTACAAGGAGCACCAACCCCTAACTTGCAAGGCACCAACCTTGACTGAAAATAATGAATGTAGAGTAATTTTCTTCAAACAGATCTGCACTTCTTCTCTATCCTCAATTCTGCTTTGTGATGTTTGCTATCACTTCAAAGCCCACACAAGAGAATAGATTCTCTGCTCTAACTTATACAGTAAATCTCTCGCACACTACTCACAACCAGCTTCAAACAGATTTTTGAATTCATATATGTATGTTGGCCAAGCAATGTAACTTTTCACTTGAGCAACATAACCCTTTTTGAATTTGCCTTTTGGTTTTTAATTGTTTATCTCATTAAGGCATAATCGCACCCTCCATTTAGAAATCATACCATTAAATGAAACACTTCATGGAATCGCATCTCTTGACTCTATCACATCTCCTTGCTTAGATGCATCATTCCATTAATTGTTTTTGCTGACCTTTCATTAATTTAATTTTGTAAATGAAAGCGCACTATTTTGTAAGGGATGCATCTTTTGTTCAAAAGTAGAGTCACAACTTTTCTTTATCCTACGTTTTTTCCTTAACCACTTTTTAGTTAGTGCGATATTTAAATTGCCTTCATTAAAACTGAAATCGTATTTTGCTAAAAATGAATCGCTGACAATCTGCAAGGTATCAATCTCATAGTGGTCTTGAAAAAATATTGATGTGATTCATTTTTGGCTTCATTCTATAGCTTTTGTAAGGTATCGATGTGACTCAGGCTTCAGAATTCACATACTATTTATCTTTAGAAACAGATTAGAAGCTTCAACTCGATCAAGGAACTAGCAATAGATATATTTTCCATCTTTGATATTTGTCTTGTATATCTATCTCTTCTGGTTCACATACTTTCAATGTATATCTTTTCATTCAATGTATTGTCGATATGTTATCTTCAGTCATTCATCTGCTTGACATCAATGACAATTTTTCAACATCTACAAGAAGGTATCTGCCTGCAATAACAAAATCTTCGATCCAGTTTTCCAAAAGCTTTCCATGATTGACGAACTGACCCAGCTTTTGTTGATCTACAAATGATTCTAGATGTTGAGGAAGAATAGCCGCAACGCTTTAAGTCCCATGAAGAAAATCTAATATATATCGTCGCAGCTGCTTATTTTCAGCCTTGAGGGCTGCTTTGTCCTCTTCGTCCTTCATCACCCGCTCCTGAAGATTGCCTGCGACTACCTTAAAGAGGCTCACGTCCACATGTCAAGTGCTCCTACCAAGGTTAGCTTTGACAAAGGTGAAATCACTAGCCTCAAGCTCATCCAGCCTCTTGTCCTCTAGCGGTGTAGCAACCTCAATGACAATCTTTGCATCAGGATTCTACTCTATATGTACCTGTTTCTTGATCTTCTTGTTTGACTTATCTTGATAGACACTACCAAACTCTGAAAGATCTAGCTGATAGGAAGGCTTTCACCTCCTACCCAAAATCCTCTCAAGCCAAGATGAATGATCTATGTTAAGCTCTTTGGTAGAAACAGTTGCAGGTATGTCAACTCCTAGTGAAGTAACTGGCACTGAGACTTCACAAACTGGCGATTCTAGTTTTGAATCTATCTGAATGGGAGGAGGCTGAGGAGATAATGGTGAACCAGGAGATGAAGTCATGACTTTAGCTTGTACCACTGGCTCCACTAGAATTTCTTGCACCTTCTCTATTTGTTCTCATTGACTTGCACTTCCTTTTAAACTCCTTGTCTTTCCGTTAACCCTAACACCTTCAAGAGGATTCATTATGGCCTTGACTCTAGGTCTTGATCTTGACGTAGAAGGTTGTGAAGAAAATACAATTGGCAGCTCTGCAACTGCAACTACCTTTTGCCTCCTCTTGTCGTCCAAGAAAAGCATACAGGTCTTGACAACTCGGCTTGATAGATCCTCAACTGAAGTGCTCTCTTTGGCATACCAATTTGGCTGGCAAAGCGGTTGGTGAGCAATTTGATCTTTGACGAATGAAGTCAGCAAAACCTCTCCATCATCATCTGACAAACCTTCAACATCTTCTGATAAGAAATCAACAAGTTGAGGAAGAGTGAGTCTGCAATAATGGCACCTGTGTACTTCGAATTCATCCTCACAATTGACCCAAAAGTCTTCAAGTGTTGGCTTGTGTGAATGATTCCACTCTAAACAAGTTGCAAAGAGGCCAAAAGGATCATACGAGCGTTTCTCGTTGAGGTACTTGAGATGAAGTTTTGACAATTCGTTGCTCATCAACTTGCAATTGACTGTTGATCTGCATTTGTATATACCCAATCCACATGGAAAAGTGAACGTTGTCTTATGCCGATTACGAAGAAAAGAATGAACCTCATGAACCTGCCTCAAGAACTCCATGAACAATACTTTGTCAGACAAGTATCTTGGTAGCATCAAAGGTTCTCCTGAGAAACCATACACTCTAATATAGGTGAATGAGGAAAATTGGATAAATCAATTTGCTTGATTCTCCATCGCTGATTTGGCATCCACTGAAATCCTTATGTGCATCTCTTTGTCAAGATCTCTCACTGTCTTCATCAAAAAATGATCATTCACCTGCTTGAAATCTTGTTCAGCTCGCAAGGACTCCAATTGTGGGAAGTATTCATGCACACACTGAACACCAAGAGTTCCAACGGTTTTCAAGGTTCTAAAATTTCCTTGGAATGCAATTAGATAGACGAGATGAGAAACCATATGAAACTCATGGAGTTTGAGAAATCCTGTGATCTACTGGTGAAGAACTTCACTGATCAACATAACCTAGACAAAATGTTATTTACTATTGACAATCTGGGAGATGACATAGAACATCCATGGCCGAAAGATATTACATTCTTCTTGACTCATGACCCTGTTGAGCAAGGTAATTAGGATAGCAATCTCATCTTTGAATTCTCCACGCCCAAGCTTCTTCAACAAATTGGTTTCCTGCTCTTCCAGCCACCTTTGAGCAACCTTCTTCTGAGACCTTTTGTTTTTTGCATGCCATATCTTTTCACATTCCTCCATGACTATGATGCAATTATCTATACAAGGTGGAATGGCAAAGCACTTTTCAACATCTCTCGGCTTGAAGCTGCAAACAGCTCGCCCATCTGTTGATCGAATTTGTCGTGTAGAAGGGTCATAATGCTTGATGCATGCAATGACAAACTCGAGACCTGACATTGTGATGGGAATAGAAGCTGCTGCCAGCAACCACAGCGATCAAGATGCTTAATTGTAGTGTTGTCAATGCCTTCCAACGTGCTCAATTTGATCATTGGATGAACATGGCACAAGTCAGTGTCAAAAGTTTTCAGGAAGTCATGAATCAAGACCGATTTGGTCTATTATTCAATTGGATTGAATTGAATTTTGAAAAACTAGACTTTTGACAGTAAACTTGGATATGTTTGGACAAACTTCTGAAAAGGCTAAAAATAGCTCCTCATGAGGCTAAAAATACCCTGTTGAAGGGAAATTTTTAGGAAATTTTCTGAAACGTGGGTTTTGTAGAGAATGATTTTCTAAGCCAACCCAGATTATCATAAATTCAAAAAAATGATCTTTACTTAGGCATGCAATGACTTTTCAGAAACAAAAGCTACAAGGGCTGTAGGGGCTGCGAGGGCTATTTTTCCCAAAAAAAACTGGCATATGGATTTTATAGCTGCCAATGTGTTGATTAAACCCAGTTTCTCCATTTTTTGAAATGTTACTTTTTCACCAGCATGCAATGGAACTGTGAAGAACACTAAAAAATCCCTCTTGTAGCGCCTCCAAATCTTACATGCATGAGAAAATATGTGTTTTCCTTCAACCTGTCATGAAAAAAATGGACACCCAAGTGCTTATTTAAAGAATTTTTCATGAATTAAGGCGTCACATGCAAGTAAAACCCTAAATTTAGGATGCACCATTCTCATTGGACCTCATTTAGTTAATAAAAATGAAGACTGATCCTTCAAATAGGTGCCACTCAGCATGCAAAGAGGAAACACACCACATGCAAGAAAAATGGAGTGTTTTGCAGTTCAATTTGGAGGTGAAACTGAAGTTCTATTATTATTTTAAGTTCAGTTCAAAAATCCCTCTATTATAGGGTGGCCAAAGCATGCACTTTAGTTTCAAAAATCTTTTAAGTCAAAGTTTGACTTTAGGCGCAAACTTTCTCAGACTTAGAAACTTTTTTGAAATTTTTCATTTTTAAGCCTTTGCAAATGTCATTGAAGCCTATATTTGATCACTGATTATGAGTGACTGACGGATCCGGTAGATTGGCTGACAGTCTTGTTGAAGAGCAGGATCAAAACTAAAAAGGAACTTCTTGAGGTTGCAAACCCTAATTTTGACTTTTAGGTCATCAAAACTCTAGGCGCCCTTGGCCATTAGGGGCGCTTTTTCTTATCAAACTTAAGTCAAATTTTCAAGCATTTTCATCATTTTAAAGCTTGATTTCCACCTCCCTTCAGCCTGCATTTCCCAACACTTGACAAATCTCCCGAGCTAACTGACAGATCCACTGCAAAGCTGGATCAATTTTGGACATGATCTTCTAGAGGGCACAAACACTAAAAACCTCATCTAGCAAGTGAAAATCTTGGGTGCCCCTGGCTAGCAGGTGTGCTTTTATTTCTAGACTTAGTCATTTCTCCAACTTGCTTCGTTCTTCGTTCAATTTGCAACTGTCGACTAGTGGCAATTCCTCTAATCAGACTAAAATATGTAATGGAAAGCTAGAAGAAATATGAACAGGATGAGCATCTTAGCAAACCCTAGCAACTACATTTGAGGGCTCAAAACCCTAGGCGCCCCTAGCTAGCAAGGGCGCTTTTGTGCTCTGAACTCACATTTTGACCATGACTAACTCCTTCTGTTTGACTCCTGATTCTGGTAGTTTGGCAACTCAGATTAATCCGTTGACGGACTCATTGCGAAGCCTGATCAAATCTACGACGAACAGCTTAGATGTCATTTGCTCAAAAAGTTATATTAGGTGCCTTAAAAGTTTGGGCACCCATGGCCAGCAAGGGCGCTTTTCTCCAGCAGTGTTAGTCAAATTTTGACTAATTTCATTTCCCTTCATCTTCCTCTGTTCTTCATTTGATCTTCAAATTTGGGCGTTAGACAGATCTCCTGGCTCATTGCGAAACTAGAAGAATTCCGAAGAAGACTTCTTGGAAGTGACAAACCCTGAAAAGTTGATTTCAGCCTTTGAAACCTAGGGCACCCCTGGCTAGCAAGTGCTCCTTTATTTCCAGACTTGGAAAAAAATTTATGATTTTCACCTCTATGAAAATCCCCTCCGTCGCAAAGCATTGTTTTGAACATCTTTCACCATAGAATCTTTGTTGTAGTGTATTTGATTTAGATTTCGACACCTAGTACCTGGCCATCTACCATAGTTGACCTCGGAGGTCCTAACTTTTCTCCTGAAAAAGTGAAGTAGACCCACCAAAGCTAAACTGACTTTTTCTTGATTTTGACTTCACCAATGTGATCGTGAAGTGAAATAACCCAATCAAAACTATTTTCAATCAATTATGGAAAGATCCAATTTTTAGGATTTTCCTAAAAATAGGGACCTAAAAACCCTAATTTTCAAAATTTTCAAATTTTGTCATTATCCTCTCGATAGTAAACCCACAATAAGCACATTCTTCGTTTGACCTAAAACTGACATTTGACGACAATTTTAGAGGATTTAGACCATTTTAATCAAAATGCCTTAATGAAGCAAAAATTTTGTTTTGGGTACAACAAGCGGCAACATGAATTATGAGAATCATAGTGCAAGGGATTAAGGTGGTCGTCAGGCTTCCAAATTCAAATAGACGCCTCTTTCCCTTAGTCATGGGTCCTCCCTTGATCATTGAAACTTCATTGGCGGCTAGGCAAGGGTGATGTGGTCCTAGTGGCAGTCAAGCTGAGTTGTGCACCAGCCTTTGGAGTCAGCCATTTCCCATTCTAAGGGAGCCGTGAGCACTAGGGGTTGTAGGAATAATTGCTAAGTGCTGCGCCTCAATACAAGGTACTCTTGAAATATTATATCTGCACAGAAAATCATATTAGAAGGTTGCAAATCTGTGTATGTGAATGTTCAGACCAGCAATATTGTTAACAGATCTGGGTAAATATTATTATTGTAATTCATCTTAAGATGTACCAACTGCTATATTTTGATAAGAAATAATCATCTAGTCATTTCCAGTTTACAGTTTGAAAAGATGAAATTGTGGAATATTATATTTTGAATGCATTGTGGAAACAAATTCAAGAACAGCAGCAGTGGCAATTGTTTAACAAAATGTCTAAATTGTCAAACTGAAATATCACAAAAATAAGCAAAGTTCCAAATGCAAACTAGGGTGGGACATTACAAGTGACTACACATTACATTGAACACTGAAAATTGGAATCCAAAATTAAGTGGAACACTTAATTACATATACAAATATAAATTGTAAACATGAATGTCTAATTTTCTTACTAGCAACGATTGTGAAAATATATGTTTCTAAATGCCCCCTTTAATTTTACTTTTTCTACAAGTATGTTTTAACTTCTTTTTCCTTCTTTTAGACAACTTTTAATTCATGATGCCAAAATACATCTGAACTATCCTAGGGCTGTGAGAAAAATATTAAGAAAAAAGGAATCATGGTGGGGGACATCCCCTCCATGTCCCCAATACATGCAGATTGGCCCTAGAGAGGAAAGCACAGGTTCACATGGAAGATTGATAAAAACCAAGAGACATAAGAATTGAGGTGTCCCACAGAACAGTAGCAATTTCTCAAGAAACAACAATGTTTCTTGAGAAATAGTTCTATCTAGATGAAAGAGAACAAACAGCCAAAAATGGCCATTTGCACCATGTTCATGTGCTTACAAAGTTCAGAATGTGAGGAGCTCCATTCCACAACATATTTTGGTTAATATAGCTCAAGAGCATGCAAAAAGGGTACCCCAATCAATATTACAAAAATGGCAACCAATAACAAATAAAAAAAATTCGCTGACCTTGAGCAAAGATGGGAGTACAAGCTTCACCCCTTGCCCACTCAACTGAGACATCATGGCACGAGCAGCACAATCAGCAGACTCACGAACAGCAATAACTTGATCAGAGAAGCATGCCAGCAGTAAGGGAAGAATTTGAATAACATACCTGAAAATGAAAAATGTTAACCTATCAGTTCTTTTTCTTGTAGCCAAAAATGATAAAACCAAATTTTTAATTCTTGAAAAGTCGAAATTGCACCATTTACATTGCATGTCTCTCAATGAACCAAAAAAATTCAAAAATAACTCACGGTTCAAATAATCGTCCAAGTCTTTCGCAAAGGCATTCGAATCCAAACAAAGCTCCTTCACGTGCCTTTGCTGAATTCCTGTTGAAATAGCTGGATGGCATGAAATACTATTTTGACAAATATGAAGTGCCAATTTCAAACCAAAAAATTTGAAATAAAATGAGGCATTAGTATTTCACAAATATGCAGTTTCTCAAACTATGAAAGGATAACCCTCTGTTGATTGTAATTCCACATAATGAAATAACAATTTGTTAGAGGGTTTAATGGTATACTCACTCATTGTTTAATGTAATTATGTGTGTATGTCATCAAATGTAAAATGAAACACGGGAGATATAAAAGGAGGGGGAAAATACAAATTGTAACAGTTAACAAAACCTAATCATTTTTTATCAGAATTGTGCACAAAGGCTAATGTAAGGAACAAGACTATATTATCCAAATGGCAGTGAAGAAGAAAGGAGTTAGTTCCTGAGTTAGTTTGTTAGCGCAAACATGAGAAAAAATCCTCATAATTGTTTACTGTGTCTCTTCCAGAAGCAATGAATACATACTCTATCCTGTTTTGCATCCTGTTTTATACGTTCCTCTGTGTTTCTCATTGTTATTCTATCTTGTACTTGATTACATGTGATCTTGTTTATATTATTACTCGTAAACTCCCTGTGCAAATGAATAGAAATGAACTCTATCTTTCCCCTTTGAATAGATCTGCCAATCACCCTCTTAGATTACAATTTATATTTACTTTGTTACACAGCCAAGGAGTCACTAACAGCCTTAAAATTGGACTATCACCTCTTATATATTATCTATGCTTCAACAGGAAATGCTGTTTTGGAATCAAGACAAATTCTTGCTAACAAATATAAGTAAATTGTGCATGATGAGTCAATCAAAAGGAATGGCATGGGCATCCAGACTCCAGTTAACTTAAATGCTGACGATACTGCTGAATAACATCAACAAATATAAGAAGTTTAGAAATACCAAAAGCCATTTGTATTTAAAGGAATTGTGCGAGGGAGCACACACACAGTATGTTTGTAACAGCATAATCCTACAGCTAAATTTCATTATTGATTCTTAAAATACACTCCTTTAAAAGGCTCAAAATAGTACAGATAATCCCAAGAATAGGCACTTCTATGTCAACATACATCTAAGTTTAAGACTTTTCAACAGCAGATTTTAATATTTTGGCACGTCCTAACAATAGCAAGGTTTTACAAAAAACTGTAAATTCTAAAAGCAAGCAATAAAACGTGCATCATGTTTTACCACATCTATGGATTCATGCACTACATTTAATCACAGTTCTTGAGTGCAACTCCTTGGATATTTAAATTGAAAATGAATACTTAGGAAGTGAACTCATGAATTAGTTTGAGTAAATGATGAACTTTAATAGATATTGTTTTCATAACAGAACATGAAGCACTCACGTTTTAGACATACCCAAGACCTTTGTCATGCCAGTTTGACTCAGTTGCCCAAGTCTTCAATAAACTGGTCAAACTGGAAAAAAGTTGGCAAAAAGAAATGTGTGATTAAAAAACACAAGTTTTTACACACAAGCCGTGGGTTTTTTCCTATGTTCCAGCAAGTTTCCAAGACAAGGGCGGTGTGGGTCAAGGGGATGCATTTTGGGGATGGAATTTTTTGAGGCCTTTTTAGGGGATGGCATGAGATGGCTATATATAAAATAGGGTAAATTTTTAAAAAATAGGGAAATTCCAAATATTCATATCATAGCATTGATAAGACATTCATCATATGCATTATAAAGACATTCATCATATACCTTATAGATCATTAATACACAACATTGAAGTTGAATTGAGTGTTCACGAGAGTCGAAAAACATATGATATATTAATATATTATATAAAATTAGAAAGGACAACAAAATGCCCAAAGGTTGCAAGTTTCAACTACAAAATGACAAATATATACAAAGTATGCTGCTGGCCCCAATCAGCATTTGGGATTTAGAGAAAAGGCTACCATACGAAGTGGGGTGTTTGCAGTGTTCCATCCCCACATCACAATAGGCTTAATATGTTGCTCATATAATCCCAAATTAGGATCCCTGCTACAAATTGCTTGCTTCATAGGCCCAAGCAAGCTATCAAATGTCTCATAAATCTCTCAAAAACATGGAGAGTATCTCAAAATATCTACTAACATCTACAATAGATGAAGGACAAGTTAGAAAATTAGAAACAATAATAAACTCAGCAATTTCTTACCTCATAGTGAATCACCAATCGCCATTAAGGATCTTTTGTTTGATAGTTTTTCTTTCAGCGGTGTTTGTAGTAGGCCATCTACTCCACTCTAAATTAACCAACATCAATTGTAGAGCTTCCTACACCTCAAAAATCCTCTCTAACAAAATAAAATATTTGGCATATGTAGTCTCCATAGGTTTGAGGAATTCCTTCTTCAAAAAGGTCATAAAGAGCAAGTGAGGCATAGAGGTTGCAAATGAACATATGAATATCTCTACATTTTGCCACCACTTGTTCCACCCAATCTATCTTCCCTATGTCTTTCAATGTACTATTCAATGCATGAACACAACATGGGGTCCAAAACATGTGTTTGCAAGCACCCTTCACCATCATGCCAACTAATTTGCACACACATGCCTAATCAATGACCATTTGTACAATATTTGAGACCCCGTATGGTGCAAGAGCACCCATGGGTCTAATGGACCTAGAATGTTTTGGTTGTGTTTTGTTTTTGGTTTTGTGATGGAATAAGGTCCTATGGACCATTTCAAATGTTTTTTAATAGGTCTCCTAGGTTTCTTGTTGAGTTTTGGTTTTGGTGATTAACTTCTTTGTACAACAAGGCCTCCATCCTCCTTTGTAAGTTTAGTGCATCTTGGAAAATTAAAAAAATAAAAATAAATAAAGATGCCTTGATGTCGCTAGACACCTGAGGGGAGTCACCTTGCTCATTTGAGTGGGCTTTGATGCCTTTCACACATTTTGGAGGTATTTTGTAGGTGCATTAAGGTAAGTTGTTCAAATTACCTTAATTAAGCATTTAAAGGAAAATATAGAGTCTCTTGGTGTTCCAATGACCAAATGATTAAAATTCCAGTTAGAGGACGTTGGAGGAAGTTGGGAGACCTTAAATATTCCTCTCTTGGTCAAGGAAAGGTTGTTGTTGAAGTTGGAAAGAATTTTCAATAAAAAAACTTGCTGTTTTTTGTGTTTTCTGAAACAAAATCTGCAGATCCCGTGATTTGTATGGCCTGTACGTTTTGAGTTATGCTCCAAGCGTGTGATGGTTGGAAAGAGGATTGAATAAGCTTCATTTTGGCGTTGGAGTGGTGTATTTTCATTAAGAAATAAAGGAGATATCCCCAATTCTTTATCTGGTGGTCTGAAAACCCTTAAAATCAGGGTTTTGAGAGAAATATGTGGATCTCTTCCATTCCCACGTGTTAGATCCGATTATTCTTGGTGGGATGGAAGGTTTAACCCTGCACCATTATGCCCTAAGTGTTTTGGAGAATGGCAGGTTCATGGGAGGAAGTGGTGCAAAGTTTTTGGCTTGACATCTCTATGTGGCAAGCCTGATTCATAAGCAAAAAAAGTGGATTTTTGCTTGGGTTTTGGAAAATTTGTTTTAGAGATAGTTGGAAATGATTTGGAAGGGTGTAATTAGCCTGTAGGATTCTAATTTGAGGCTTTGGGGTGAAGGGGAGAGCCTAGGTAGTTTGAAGTTGCTGTTCTCAGTCCTATTTAGGCCCTTTGGAGCAAATTGTCTTGTTCTAGGAACTCTAGTTTCCTTTTGAATTTTGCCTAATGCTTTTGATGGTGTGTGTAGGTACCATGGGGAAGTCTAAATACAGATTTTGAGCCTTCTTGGAAGTATTTTAGGCCACTAAAATTTGACTGTCCTCTTGATAGCATTGGTTAAGCCTAGTAGGTCTGAGTGTTGAGTTGGATGAATCTTGTCTCCACCAAGCATGGTGATCATTTTGAGGGTGTTATGTGAGTATTTTGGGAATGTCTAAGTCATCTTGTCTATGGTTGTATTAATGGGATTTTGAGTTCCTTAGTTTGGCCTTTGGAAGCCTAGGAACAAGCCTCTTGAGTTGAAATTTTGTTTGAAAAGTCATAATACAAAGAAGTTGTGCCTCCTAAGTCTGTTATCCCACCATTGCCTCTGCATCACCGTACTCCTCTATGGCCTCTCTCAAAATATGAAATTGGAATTCCACATCCTTGCACTTCCCTAAGCAATAAATAGCTGCAAGAAATAAGAGCCAACTACACATGTGACTATGATGTTGATGAGAGGCCGATGTCTAATAACGATCCACCCATCCATGACAATTGAGTAACTTGTCATAATCCAAGTGCCTCATGTCCTCCATCACCAAACTCACCTTAGAATATTGTTTGCCAAGGAGGGTATTGCGTAGTTTATGTTCTTCAAGGGAGGGAAAATCAACAAAAGCTACATTTTTGAATATTTGTTTGAAGCAAAGAGAATGTGCCACATAAAATGAGATGGCATGGGCATAAAAAAATTTGACAATGGAAGCCTCTACCTTATCCCATGCTTGCACATTGAATATACTTGCAACTATCCCTGACTTCTTACTAGCAATAATGTTTTTCTTTGATCTTATTGAAATATCACCACTACAATTGGCAACCATGGATGGCACAAGCATAATTGATTGTGCAAACTGTGTTGGCATTGGCACACCCTTAGAATTTGCTTCTGCCTCTATATGCAATCTATTAATGTTACATCCCCCTGAGACTTGATATGTTATGATAATGGAATCATGGATGCTAATATTGTTATTCTAACTGCCTTTCATGTGAGCGTGAAGTAATGGATTAAATAATTGTTTTATTTTTGCAACTGTAAATGTGAATGGGAATGATTATTTAAATATGCGAATGTATTTGATGATAATGATGATGATGATATTAAATGTAAATGTGAATTAATGCGTAGGAATGGTCTAACTCTAGTTTCCTGTGTCAAGTGGTTGCAGGATTGACATCGCACGAAGGGAAAAGGGACTATCATCAAGGAGAGGGATCTATATGTTATCAAACTTTGGGTAGTGTATGACAACGCAAAAGATATAACCTTGGCCTTGGCTTAAGTAATATAAATATTGATCATTAAAGTTGGAAATAAAATATAAAAATACTTAATGAGGATATTTTAAATATAATAATATAATTATAAATGCTTAAATATTAAAGTTTAAATAGTAATAATAATAAAAGACCATTATACATTAAAACTAAATAATCATGGGCGAATTCGTGGGGAGATGGCCGACAGCTCGAGAAGGCAGAGAACTCCGCCACTCCACCTGATAATGTATGGAATGCAGGGAGTCTTGGAAGATTCCGGAATGGAATGCGAAGGGACAACCTCTAAATTTCGGTCTCTCTCTCTTTCGAGAATTCATTCAACCATTTTTCTTCTTTCATTCAATTTTCTAGCCACGCAAAATCCTATTCTGCTCAGCAAAAAGTCTGATGACATCAATCCGAATTTGATAATCTTTCCATCCGCCTTGCCATTGAAAAATATTTCCGTATTCCTCTATCTTTGTTTCTCAGGCGGTTAGTTCTATCTAGAGGTGTCTCCCTGGGTCACGTGAAGCAGGAGATCGTTCTTCATTCAAGTCTCTGTTCTAGGGAAGCACCAATTTTCTATGGACTCGTTTCTTCATTCCTTGAAAGGAGGCAAGCCGCCTTGTTGCTTGATCAATATACGAGGAAGAGTTTCAAGATCTTCTTCGAGCTTGAAATCTTCTTCAGCCCGACGCGTAAGGGACTCTAGCTTATCATTCTTAATAGTATCCGATATTATTTTTGCCATCTGGTGCTGCCATTAAACCTCTTGAAATTAGCTATTTTTAAAACGTCAATTTTTGAATGACATGGAATAGGGAAAACTTAGACGTAGGAATAAGATTTTGGGCATAAACTTTTATTTTTTCAATTTTGGAATAAGCAAATCATAACTCTGTCATCTTCCTGAGGTTGAGCTCTGCATTCACGTTTGAATTCTGTTATTTCGATTCTGGAATTGTTTCTTCCTCTAATGTCGTTTTCCTACAACTCCCTATTTGAAGTTCTCAATCGTTGCAACCTCTTAAGTTTTTTGTGAAACTCAATTCCTGATTAGTTGAACTGTATGGAAGTCTTGTCCCTAAACTGAACCTTCACGGCAGAGTCTTCTTTTCCCAATCTATAAAGATCTTCAAGAAAACTTCCAGTCATCTGAACCTGTATTAGCTGAGTCACCTTAAGAATCTCAAGTACTTTATTTCCCTCAGCCTTATTCGAATCCTCTTCAAAACTTATTGTATAACAGGGTTTTGGGTAAGCCTTCATGTTACCTGACCTTAATCAATCATTTAGGCGAGTAAGGCTTGGAAGGGAATTTTATTAATTTGCAGGTCATGCCTTATGGATTACTGATTAACCTTACTTTAAGATAATTTTCAAAACACAATATTAAACAATAAACCCTAAGATTATGAACCCAATAGTATAATGATACTTCAATAATGAAACATGATATAAGAAACCTAATCTGAAAGTAGTCATGTCGAGCAAGGGTGTATGCTGACCGCACAGTAGTGCTAGAGATGTTGGCACAAAAGTGTCAGAGTAACCGGCACAGTGGTGCCAGAAACAATTAAAAATCCTTGGCCAAGGTAGATGCCAGTTAGGCAAAAGTCAACTTCCATGTTCCAGATATACTCTGGTCAAAATGATCCTTCTGGATAGGAGGAACCTACAAAGGAGGGATCGACCAGCAGTATAGGTGCATGGACATCAGGCTCAGAGACATGATGACATTTGATCCTTATTGATTGCCCTCAAGAAGGGTCTGGTTTCTTCAGTCGAAGAACACGGGAGACTAGTAGGTCTTGGTTGGGTGGTAAAACCCCTGATGATAACTCCTTTTCCCCAATGATAAAGTAGCTCAAGAATTTCTACTTAAAGAAGATGTCAGATAACAAACTCTTTCGTGCTTAATTCCAGGTATTGCTTGTCCATTTTTAAAGATTATTTACTATTATGCACTTGTATATTCATGAAAATGTTCATTGATGAATTAGCAAATATAGTTAGTCAGCTATTTTTCATTTTGTTTAAAAGTTGAATTCTTGAAGGAAGTTTGAATTGATTAAATTACTTGTAAGCCATAGTTTGACAGTTTTTCTATTATGAATTATCGTGAACGGTTAGAAGTTCTTTTTCAGCTGACATCAGTTAAAATTAGAAGTTAGTTACATCTTGTGAAATAGTTGGAAAACCCTAGTTTAAAATAAAGTTAGTTGCAATCAGCTGAAAGTTAGTTAACTGTTATCTTATAACTGTAGAGTAGATAGGCTGTTACAATTAACCTCTACCTTCTCATCCTCCTTCATATCTAAACACACCTTAACCCCATGACTTGTAAAGCCTAAGAGATGAGAATATATCCTAATGTAGCTCCCTCTAAAATTTGTCTTGCAAATAATACAGCCACACTCTTATTATCTTTCAAATTTTTCTATTTGTCTTTATCCAAGGCTATCACAAATTGGAGAAGAGGTTTTCGTAATTAAAAGAGCCCTTGCATAAGGTTTTAAGATAATGGAAGGGCACTCAAACAAGTTTTGTGGCTATTCTCCTTCATCCATAGCACTTCCACACCCTGATGAACCCCCAACTAATGATGAAACTCACATTTATTTCTTCCATTTCATGTTCACTACTCTCATTGTTTCTACCCATGTTACTTTGTGAAACAATGATGCAAGTGCAAACTAAATAGAAAAAAGATTAAAAAATATATCTTTGAAAAAAAACAAATGAAAAAATCACTTATTATCTCACTATTTTCTTGCTATCTCACTACTCACTGCTCAGTAATGCTCATTTGTCCAGCTGCACCTTCACACCCTATTCAAAAATAGTTTTTTCCTCCAACTTAACTAAAGAAGATTTGATATATAAAAATCAATTAGAATGAAAGAGGGAAGCTTCCTTTTGCTCATTTGGGGCTAAGTGTGGTGTGGGGGCCCACAGAAAAGACTATTAAAATAAAAAAATAAAAAAATTGGCTTTTTAATTTAAATATGAGTGTTTAGTTGTGGGATAGTCAACTGTCCCTGCAGAGCCATGTGACTCTAGGAGGTTTCTACAACAGCTAGGGATAAATACCAAAATTCTGGGACAAGGGAACATTTCCTACGTGTCCTTGCATCCCCAAAATGTCCCCAATATGGGAACAGCCCAAAAAATCCAAGGGATGCATCACCGAAGAATATTGGTTTTTTCTATAAAACCCTCAAAAAAAAAAAATTTCTCATTTTTGCACTTCCAAATAGCTAGTGAGCAAATTTTTGGACTTTCCCAAGCAATTGCAAACATCAAAGTATCAAACCAAACATTTTGTGACTATCGAACTATGGCATAGTGGCACGTATTCGGCATTGCTCCTGCAAACCCTCATTTTGCATTTTTTCATCTCAACAATGCAATAGAGGTAGGGTTTCTCAAGTTTTATTTTTCTAAACTTCTTAAAACATAATTGAAATTCATAACATCTTAAACCCTAGGGTTAGAGTTTTTTGGAGTTATAATTTTTGAAAAAAAATGTTGTTATTTCTTTATAGATCCCAACCCTAACCTATAAATTATTTTTTAAGTTAAGATTAGGGTTATAGTTTTCTATTTATTTATTTTACTATGCACAGGGTTAGTTGTTTTCTTCAATCTATTAGAGGTTGCTAACATTTGGTTATTTATTATTTTAAGAGTAAACCTAACAGTTGTTTACTTCACTAGGTGTATTTCAACGTACTACAGAAGTAAACTAGATTATGTACAAAACATAGAAAAGTACAACATATTCGAGAACATCAGATGCTTAAAGTATGGAATGCTTCTATTCATTTCCAGTAAGTATCAACATGTACAATCATATAGATGTTACAGTATCAAATCATGTCTTCCCGACTACAAAGACTTAGTACATATAACGCTCGCGGTGGTTGAGCAACCAACCATCGTGACGTTTCATAACAGCCCTTTACCACTAATCGGGACCTAGTTACATGACATTTATTACATTTAATTATTCCCACTACAACTATAGTTTTATTAACATAAGTAACTAGCCGACTACGGCCAACTATGCTACGACCAACTATGGCCGACTACAACTAAAGACAATGATGGCTTACAAGTTACAACGATTGCAATCTACTATGTGTTTATTATTTTTTAGTTTTTACTAGATCTAATAATGGGTATGGGTATGAATGTGTTTTCAATTTCAGTCGATATCTCATCATGCCATGAGAGAAATTTTGCATGGGTGGATTGCACTCCAGTTTGCAATGCAAATTTTGTCAAAATGAAATTGGTGAGGGAATCAAATGTTTCAAATGGCACCTTACAAGGATACCAAGACACAAAATGGAAGCTTGCACAAATGCTTGTCCTTTGGATGTGACCAAACAAACAAGGTTGTAACTTAGTGCCTAGAATAGAATAGAATAGAAGAATTTTAATGTCCACAAGGCCAAAGCCTATGCAGAAAGTAAGGTGAGAAAGGTTGGAACTACATTGGGTTCATTAATATGGCCTTTTAGTGGGGTGATGATGATCATGATACAATGGCAATGGTCATTGATGATGAGGAATATCTACCATCTAGGCATGATTCTATTTCTTCTAAGGCACACTCTCTTCTACACTACCACCAAGTAATAGTTTCAAAAAAACCTAATATTAGTGATGAAAGAGTGAATGCCTTAATTTCACTCTCCACCAAACTTAAATCCCAAACATCATTTGAAACCATAAGGTAGAGGAAAAAAGTTCAAGCACAAATAAGAAAGACAATAGCAAAACTTGGGTATTACTCAAGCATCCCATTCAATATTGCTCAATCTCCTCATTGGCAAGCCATGTTTGATGCCATTGCTATTGCAGGTCTTTGTTTCAAGGCCCCATCATGATGACTCAACTTACACACTCATACGCTTCTGATACCAAAGATGAGGATGGCAAACAGTTTTAAATATACTGGCAAACAGCTTAATCATGAACAATCTGCTACATAGGCGACAGGAAGCTGTCACAATGATCAAATACCCAAAGGAATTGCTTACAGAAAGATGCTCCAATCAATTTGTCTAATCATAATCATGGTGACTGAACCATTCACAGACTCTTGCTTCACTTCAAGAACAGGCATTAAAACTAGAGCTAACTCATTCCTTATTCCAAAGAAACAAACATTGACTACAAGCGACAAGAAAGATCAACAAAGACTGACACATTCCAACTCTCATTCAAAAGAACAGGCAATAGAAACATAGTATCATACAATTCAATACAGAAAACCATGTTATAGATTAACTGCGCATATGCCAAGAATGGCTTACGTCGATTCTACAAGAATCGGCCCTATGTTTCTATTTCTATTAATCATGCAACCCTTTCTCCTCATATACCATATTAAAGCATGTGGTCGGGGTGAGATTGTTTTTAATTATATATATTTGTAGCCTATGTTTCGATTCTTTGTATTTGTAGCCTTTGTTATTTATGAATACAATGCCTGACATTGAAATGCAAACCCAGGATACATATTCAAGTATTTATTGTTCATCTGGTTTTGGAATCTTTGTCAAAATAGTCTGTGTTATAATCATTATAGTCTTGGTCGTGGTCTGGACTTTGGAAAAAAATCTTGCCTCATTAAGTTATGTCAGCCATTTCGTGGAAACTTTGGTTCTGAACGAAATTAGCTGTCTCAAGTAGCTGTGGACCCGCAGTTTGACTGTAAATCCCGTGTTGAAGCCAAAGGACAGTCGTGTGAAGGGTGAGCAGTAAGACGGAAAACGTAGCAGCCAAAGGATTAGCGAAATCAAGTAAGTTCTCATTTCTCCATCATGGCTAGCCAGCGCTCAATGCATGCAAGCAGTTCTCTTTCTTCTGTTATCCATAATCACTTTCAAGATAAAGAAGAACTCATAGATGAAAATGGTAATTTTAAGTTTCCAGATGTTAAGATATCTGATTTATATCCTGAGAAAGGCATAAAGGCGAAAATGATGAATTCTGTGCGAAAATCAGAGATAAATCTTAGGGTTTCTGGTGTTGGTATTTGTCCAGTCTATTTGCCATTCTTACTTCCTGATGACATAAAGAGATGGAAAGAAAAGGGTTTCTTCCATGTGCATTTCTCTTTAGTTGACATAATTTTACATCCACATTTCAACTATGATATAGGAGCAGAATACTTTGCTAGTCTTATAGACACTCATTGTAGAATCTGGGATCAAGCTATCATAGGCCAATTCCGAGGTCGCCTTGTAAAATCTTCTAATGAAGAAAAAGGTGGAGATGCCCGCATGTCTGTCAGACCCAACTTCACCATAAACCTTGATGACAAATATGTTCAATCTGCATTTTGTCTTTTGTTACAAGTTAAAGGCATCATCCTACAACCAGATTCTGTGTATGCCACTATAGGTGGTCGATGTGTGTATAGATTACTTAATACTGTTTTTCCTCCTTCTAAATTTTCCGCTGGGGTAAGTTATACGGAAGCAAATACAAATGTTGATGACTTTGGTAGACATATTGATTCAACTGGTTTTGATATAGGTTTCCCTGTCATTGAAAAACTCATAAATCAGTCCCAACCAAAGTTCCAAGAACTTCCAACTCCTTCCAGAAGTGTGTTCTCTGAAAAACCCCGTACACAAAGTCGTAGGCTTGCCAGCATTGATCTCCAGGCATTACCTGATGAAACATTGTTTGCACAGCCGGAAGCTTCGACTAGTAGACGACCAAGCATGTTCACTCGATCTTATTCCATGTCACACAATTTCCCAAGTACATCCAATAAGCCATATCTTGACTACAATCCAGAAGAATCAATAGGATCTACCCAATTCCCCATGTATAGGCAACCATCTGTAAATCCATATCCTTCCGAGCATCTTTGGCAACCCTCTCTGATCTCAGCAGTAATCCGGAACTTATGGATAGATTAGCTCGACAGGTAAGCCAAAAGCTTGCCCTGACTCCAAAAACAGAACAAAAACAAGATCAGAAAGGAAAAGGTATCAAACTCACAAAAATGGGAGAGAAAAGTTGCATGATGAAAGAAAAGACACCTAAGTCAAAACTCCCACGGGCTGGATCTGAGAAAAAGAGTAAATATAAGATGGAATTCAATAATCAGGAACAGGAGATTATCAGTTATGAACCAGGTAGATGGCCTACTCCTGAAACTTTCACAGTCATCAATCCTGATCGGAGATTGTGGGGAAAATATTAAGCCAGACTTCATACAGAGCTGGGAAAGAAACAAAAGAATTCTGAAGCCCAAAGAAATTGGATGGCACAATGGATGATCTCTGCACAAGAAAATATAGATGACATGGCTGTAGATATTAGATTTAATGGTGACCAGGCTTTAGAAACTGTAAATAAGATAGAAATAGTCTCTGAAGATCAACAAAAGCATTTTACTGCTATAAAGAATGTTGAACACTATTGTGGAACTCTGTCTCATGACATTACCAGTGTCAACTATGATGTTACTCAAGTTCATAATAGTGTAAAAACTGTTATTTCTACACAACAACATCAAGACAACTACCTTACCAATATTTATGCTGATCAGCAGACCAATGAAACCTCCAGAAAGGTTGCCGATATTGAAAATAAGAATCTCTTAGACTCTGTTGCTAAGAAATTAGAAAAGATAAGGATTCTTACAAAGAAAATAAGAGTATCCCAGGTTGGTAAGGATAGTTCAGAAGAAGAAGACAGAGAGAAAAAAGGAAAATTTGTAGAACCTCCTAAACCAAAGAAGGTTCTAATCCAAAGAAGTAAACCTCTGCACAGTGGGGAAGACAGAGCTTCAACCTCTAGGAAACCCTTACACAAGCCAACTCCCCATGTCCCTATGCCTAAGGTTAAAGAGCATACTTTGGCTAATAAAGAAGAACCACTCAAAGATTGGCTAGCAGAATTGGGAATAGATGAAGAACAACAAGAACCAGTCTACATGGATGAACCTGGTTATGCAAATAAAGAATCTGATGTTGAATCTTCTGATGTAGATACTTTGAATGTTTCTAACAGTCCTAGTGACTCTAATTCCTCTGTAAATAATGACTTTGAGGAAATTGTTTTAGATTTTTCTGGATATAAGCAAATAGAAGAAAAAGAACCATGGGAATCATTGAAGAAGTTAAACATGGATATTGAAATGCAAGAACCAGTCACAGAGAACCTCAAGCCTGAGCAGATGCGACCTTATGCATCCAGTGGTTATATCTTAAACATTGATAAATTAGTTAATCCATATGAAGCCATCTGTACATGGACTGACACATTGGAAAATTTGTTTGAAAGAAGTGGTTCATGGACCGAACCTGCAAAGGTTCTTTATGCTGTAAGGCTTATGTCTGGAAAATTGAGAAACTGGTGGAATAATTTGCCAGACCAAGGCCCAATCCCTAAAAACATTCTTGCTCAATCAATAGATCCCATTCTAATGGATCCTAAAAATTTGGGAAAAGATGATATATTTCAAGCTGGATTTGATGAGTTCAAATGGCTATTAACAGATCTTTTTTGTGATGACATTTCTAATCAAGCCCTAGAAGCCAATAAGATTCTGCAATCTATGAAGCTTAAAAATCTTGCCAAATTTGATGAATACAACTGCATGTTTGAATCCTATATGGTTGCAGCAAATAAAATGCATGATCTAACCACAAAGCAATATTACCTGAACTCTCTACCCTGTGGTTTAGGTGCATGGGCACAAGATTATATAATCAGAAAGGAGCACAAACAACTTGATGATGTGAGTTTCCCTACAATAAAAAGGTTGATCAGATATAAGCTGGAAAAGCAATGTTTGTTGGGTGCTCTCCAACTCAATAAGGAAGAATACAATTACACATGTAATTTGAAAGAATTTTGTGATCTTCCTCCAATTAATCAACTCAAAGATTTCCAGCAGCTCAAACAGTTTAAGAAAAGGGGTTGTGGTAGGAAATGCAGATGTAAAAGGTGTTCACGGACAAAACATCATGAAGGAGAATACACTTTTAGACGCAGCAAGCATGGTAAATATGGACACAAAAAGAAATATAGAGCAGTTCCCTATAAAAGAAGAAAATTCCATAAAACGCCTCCGTATTTGCTACGAAAAAGAACTAATAAGGTCCCCAAAGGAATTAAGTGCTTTATTTGTAAAGGACCACATTATGCTACTAACTATCCTAAGAAATTAAATCCTGGCACAAAGATTTATGCAATGTTTGAACAAGATAACCCAGGATGGGAGGTTGTTGATAGTAGCAATATTACAGAATTACAAGATCTGTATGAATTAGTTGAAGTTGTTCCTGATTCTAGTTTCATGTTAAAATTCAGAGATGTAAAGGATCGTCATAAACATATGCAGAATTTGTCTGACCCTGAATCAAAGAGCTCAGACCCAGATGAGGATTTTCTAACCTCACTTCTTAAGAATACTCTACAAGATCTCAAGGTTCAGATTCAAATTGAAAAATCCAAAGATCCTTACAAAATGGCAGGAACAAAGGAAGAAAGAAAGAGAGTTGTCCACCAACACTTGGCAAAGCTGAAAACCTTAGAGTTAGATAAGACTGAGGTAGAAAAGCAGCTTAAATTACAGAAAAAACCTTCAAAAGGGGTTGAAAAAGAAATAGATCATGGATACAAGATCCCTCCATGGCAAAGAAAAGGAAAAGAAAAATCTTCTTCCAAATCAAAAGCTTCTGACCTTGACACTGATGTCATTGCAATCTTTAAGAAATTTGATTTACTAATGAATGATGTTGCAGATTTAAAAAGATTGCTCAAAACTCAGCACAAAGAAATAAGAAATCTCTCTGCTGAAGTGGGAGAAATTAAAGATATTTTATTCAAAGCAGACCAACAAGCTGAGTCTGAAAAAGAATCTGCTTTGGAGGAAGAATCAGAAGCCAGCAGTAGCAGCAATAGCCTTATTGATAAAACAAGGGAAAAGTCATGCTCTCTTTTACTTGCAAACAATGGTAATTATATCAGAATTAATTTCCATTTTCCAGGATTCAAAAAGATTCCCCTAGATGCATTTGTGGATACAGGTTCTTCAAGATCATTGGCTAAAACCAATGCCATTCCTCCCCAATTTTGGAAAGAAAGACTTGATCTTCCACATAGTTATGCAATAAATGGAGAAAGGATTCAGATGGGAAGGTATGCACAAGATGTCCACATAGAAATTATGGGTAAAATATTCATCACTGATTTTATTGAGTACAATGATTTAGAGGATGATGTTCTGTTAGGTTTTCTGTTTCTAACCAAATATGAGCCACTTCAGTTCTGGAAACATAAGATCTCTTTGAGACATGAAGACGGACAGATTGAAATCCCTGAACTTAAAATTGTGAATCATAAATTTGAAAATACTGGGAAAAAGAGACAAAAAGAGTCAATGAAAGAACTAGCAGAAAAGATTCCAGAAGTGTTTAGTGAAATTAGACAGAGATTTGAGACAGATTGTTGCAGCATGAACCCTCTACAGTTCTGGTCCCAAGATCATGAAGAATGTGAAATACAGATTAGGCCAGAATGCCAATCAGTCATTCCACATGAGCCAGCCTATCTAATGAGTCCAAAAGAAACAAAAGAAATGGATGAACAGCTGCAAGAACTACTTGATGGGCATTTCATCCGCCCCAGTAAAAGTCCATTTGCATGTCCAGCATTCTTGGTAAATAAAAGAGCAGAACAGGTAAGAGGAAAAAAGAGACTATGTATCAATTACAGACCTCTTAATGACATTATCCTTCCATTTAACTATCCCATACCATTTAGCACTGATTTAATTAGAAGAGCTGCCACTAAGAAGATCTTCTCAAAGTTTGACTGTAAATCAGGATTCTGGCAAATTAAGGTAAAAGAATCAGACAGATACAAGACAGCATTCTCTGTTCCACAAGGATTGTATGAATGGAACGTTATGCCATTTGGTTTATGTACTGCTCCTGCATATTTCCAAAGACGCATGGATCAAGCATTAAGACACTTGAAAGATTTTTGTGCTGTCTATATTGATGATATCCTTATTTTCTCTGATTCAGTCACTGACCATTTGCAACATCTTGAGGAACTTTATGTAGCCATCAAAAAACATGGGATATGCTTAACAGCTAAAAAGATGGTGATTGGACAAATCCAAATTGATTTCCTTGGTTTACATCTAAATAATGGCAAAATCCAACTTCAGACACACATCTTACAGAGGATCCAGGAATTCCCAGATATACTACAAGACAAGAAACAACTTCAGAGATTCTTGGGATGTTTAAATTATGTCTCTCCTTTCTATAAAGGTTTAGCTGAAGATCGCCGAGTCATCCAATCTCATCTAAAAGAAGGCCAAGAAGGATGGTCTCTAGAAGCTACAGAGGCAGTCCAAAGAATTAAGGCAAAATGCCAATATTTGCCATCCCTGCAAATTCCTGCTTCTGATTTACCTTTGTTTTTATACACTGATGCTTCTGACAATACTTGGTCAGCCGTGTTGATACAGGAAGAAGGAAATGGAAAGCAAAATATCTGTGGTTATCGCTCTGGAACTTTCACAGACACAGAAAGCAGATATCATATTTATGAAAAGGAGATACTAGCAGTTAAAAAAGGAATAGAGAAATTCAAGATCTTTCTCAAGCCAGTAAAATTCATAGTAAGAACTGACAGTCAAACCATGAGAAGCCTGCTTAAAAAGAAACCTAATAAGGATATTGCTCAGGGTAGAATTGCTAGGTGGTATTTTGAATTTCTGAGTTATGATTTTGACATTGAATGGATAAAAGGTGAGAATAATCCATTAGCTGATGCCCTGACCAGAGAACTTGCAGGTTCCATATATACTGATCTTGAGTTTAATTCTCCAGATTGGTATAGACCAGATGGTGTTGCCATGTACATGGTAAATTATGGTAATGGAAACATGATCACTCTTCCTACTCTTCCCAAGGAAATAATTATTATTTTGCTGGAATCATATTTCTTGAATAAATGGCTTCGAAATATGCAAAATTTAATTCATTATCATCATGACCAAGGAATAATAGATTCAGATGAAGAAGAAGAATTCAAAGAATCCTTTGGTTTAGCAAGGGCTCCAATCAAGTATTGGTGTGGAAACAATTCTATCCATGTCCCCATCAAAGGGTTGTTTGGTATGAACTGGTCAAAACAAAGTAAGATGAATTTGTTAAAAGGACTAAAATTTGGTTTCATCACTCGTATAAGTTTTGATCAGGATACTTTTGAAGAATATGCTAATATTGTTGGCGCCAGATTCAATCCTAATATGGAAGAATTCTTGAATCTATTATACCCACAATTGAGGAGTACAATATATGATTGTATGATTCAATACTTGGTGCATTATCCAAGAACAGGATATCGTTTCCCTAGAATTGAATTATATCCTCTTGAAGCCAGATGGAGACCAGAAGTAAAAATTGAAAATATGGAAATCAATCTCAAACCAGCACTCCTTGCCAGAAGAGTTGAATTAGACCAGGCTTATTCTCAGGATTATGTGGTTCAAATTGATTATGCTTTTAACCCCAGAACTGAAGATTGGGTACGAGCATACCATGAGTTACCAGATCAATTATTAGATTCACCGACTCTTGCTTCACTTCAAGAACAGGCATTAAAACTAGAGCTAACTCATTCCTTATTCCAAAGAAACAAACATTGACTACAAGCGACAAGAAAGATCAACAAAGACTGGCACATTCCAACTCTCATTCAAAAGAACAGGCAATAGAAACATAGTATCATACAATTCAATACAGAAAACCATGTTATAGATTAACTGCGCATATGCCAAGAATGGCTTACGTCGATTCTACAAGAATCGGCCCTATTTGCTATGCTCGGGGTGGAGTGTAATGGTGTGAGCATGTTAACAAAATATCTTACCTTTTATCTTAAATTTGACAGCCATTTACATGTAATAAATATAATATTTCTAAAATAAGTGGCATATAAAAAAATTATTTTTAAAAATTAGAATTACCAAAATAAAGAATGGTGGTTTTTCCAAAAGTTAAACTAAAAGTTACATACAAAGCTAAACAAGTGTATTACAAAATTATAAAGTAAACAATGTAAAGATATAGTAAGCAAATGTGACTATCATCAACATTGTGATCTAGCTACAATTATATAATCTCCTATTGGTAATGAGGGATTTTGGACTAATTCAAACTCTGGTAAGCCATGTTGGTGAATTTTTTGTGATGGATACAAAATCAATACATCCATCAAGAAGGTGTGACAAGATATGCATCATGATTGATATTTCTAAGCTTGTTACAAACATGATCAAAATTCATTCCTCACAGGGTGATTGGATTTAGTATTTAAACTATGAGGGTAGTGTTGATTCAATTGCATCATATTGGTCACAAAATTGCAAGTTGTTCAACCAAATTTGTTCTTGGCATTTGATCCATCAATATCAGAAAGTGGAGTCATAAAGCAAGTAGCCCTGACAAAGAATTTATTTGAAGAAATCATGGGATTTTCATTGAACAATGCTCACTCCCCACATTTCGAGATGTGGTTGTTAGGAATGGCTCCTCTCCCAAGTCCATGGTACAGCTAGCATCATGTTGGACACCCACGATAGAAGTGGTTGGCTTGTCTTCTATCCATAGCACAAAGAAAAAAATTGAGGGCATTGAAGATTTCCATTACAACATGAAGCAAATTTTGGAGGATGAGGACCGCTTTCTATAGGCATTCTTTGAAGAGCAAGATTTAAAGAAGATGGAGTTACTTCCACCACAATTACAACCATTACATAGATTGCTAGTAAGAAAACCAAACCAATTGTGGCCCACCTACCAAGTGAGAAGGTAGAAAATTAGAAGCCAAGAAATTAAAAATGGAGACCTAGGATTCAATGGACACTAGCATGCAATGGACCATGAATGCCTTCCTAACTAGAAGTGAGCTGAAAGAAAATATAATATGCACTTGGGATAGATAGCCTTTAGTTGAAGCTTCACAGATTTCCTATTAGACACAAAAAAGTTTAGCTTTGGAGGTTGTCCTAAGAAATGGCTAGTTTCTCTCATATGGATTCTTTCTTATCCTTGTTGATTGGGATTTCTGATTAATCATTGCCTTTTGCTCCCTGCTTTTTCATGTTTGAACTTTTTTCTTATTTCTTTTTAATATTCTATAAAAGGGACTGGGCCCTCATCCCAGACTTTACCTATCCAAAACAGAAAACAAAAATAAACAAATTACAAATGTTATTTCATGCCAAACTATGTTACAAGAAACAAGAATTGTGAAATGTGATGGACACAACAAGAAATTGAATTTGAAAAGGTTATGCATAAGAAACAGTGTGTATGTGTGTGTATCTCAATTAATTGTATTTACTAGTAGTATATATATCATAAATACATCTATCTAAAAAAATGTCGAGAGATATCAATTTGGAGCTATTTTATTTACTTAACAGTTATTTTATTTTACTTAGAAACTATTTTTTTTTTTTGGGAATTTTTTTTAATAATTATGTGCAGTAATGGCTTTCATGGCCATAGTAAGTTTGATTGGATCTGCAGGCATGGCTGAACATTAAACAGACTGTACAACTGAGATTACAGTGTCAGGACATCTCAAGGGACATTGGGGACGCCCTAGCATATCGCCAAGGTCACCCCCCTGTGGAGAATGCTCCAGGAGTTGTCCCCCATGTCAAGAGATGTACCTGGGACATCATCAAAAGGCAGAAAGAAAAGGGAACAGAATAGATGTGTTCTATCCCATTTCCCCCGTCTCACATCCTTAGAACAGTAAGAAAACTCCAGGGATGCATCCCCAGAGAATGCTGCTTAATTATGACTCCATGGATATTGAAACCAATCACTGTAAAATGAACTTGTAAATTAGCTTAAGCAAACACCAACCTTTAATGGATACCAAAAAAGAGAATACAATAATTTTAAAAACCACATTCCATGCTCTTCACATATTCACTGTCAAATTATAGGACCTAGTTTTTGAGACAATACCTATCTTCCAACCCCGCCTTTAGTGAATCCACGATACCATACTTCTTAATACTAGAAATGCCAAAGCCCTTGACAACACCAGCAAGACCAAAAGCTGCCCCACGTCGCTCTCCATACTTTTCACTTTGTGTTAATTGATTTAGGAGCCTTGTAACTAAAACCTGAGCATTTTCCTGTTATGTAAAATTATAATAGTTAGAGTTATTTAAGTAATGAGATACATCTATTAAAGCCTACCCTAACCAGCCAACCTCCTCCCTGATTGAAAAAACTGAATCTATAATAATAAACTTCAATCCCTATGGTTCTCCTGGTCCACCTGCTGTGATTTCATCAAAGGTGGCAAGCAATTTGATACTGCACGTTGAACTGATTCTGATGGAGTGTTTAATACTTCCAGTAACTTCTCCAGTATCATGGATATTTTTGGATCATCCTGTTCAGCAAACCAACATAAATAAGGGATAGTTTATTTAATAAGTACATTAACTACTCAAGCAATAAAAGTTTCAACAATGAACATTTCAAAGATAAAGAAAGACTGTACTGTAGCAAGATGCTTAGCAAGTGCTCCTGTGAATATAACAACTCCTTCACGAACCAAGTCATATGTCTCCTCATCAGTAGCCTAAATTATGCATAGTGTCAGGTATGACAATGATAAAGAAAATTAATAAATATTTGGAGATAATCCAGAAAGAATCAAGCAAATTAAAAATAATCTTCTTCTCTGATATGAGTAAATATCAAGGATGTCATAACAACATTATAAACGTATAACCGAAAACCAGTCTGACCTTTTTGTTCAAGTAATTTTCAAAAATAGGAAACAAGAGGGATATATTGTCTTTGCCATGCTTATCAATAATTATGACACCAGCATCTATCATTCTTCCTCGTACATCCATATTGCAGTCAGCCTGGATAAAAAATATCAAGAAGGGCAGTTTAGTCTTTAGTATCATAGTTAAAAGAAATATTATACCAATTACAAACAAAATCAACCGGCACTTCTTAAACATGCGAACACAAGCCACTTTCAAGTCAATTAAACTTAAAAACATATTGATAATTATTTGTCATTATCCATACATACAAAACAATTAAATAACTGCACATTGATAGTCTCTTGTTTAAGTTATTTATTTCCATTTTTTTTCCACATAAGGTAACTTTGGATAACGAGCACAATAATAGATACTTCTAAAGTCCTCATGCTTCAAATGCACTCCATGGTATATTGCAGCAGAGTCTAGACTAATAAATTCACCACTGATACTGTACACAAAAATATAAACAGCACGATAATTATATTAAGGTAGATTTACAGGGATGTAACATCAATCCATAAATCCTTTTAGCATAATGCAAGAAAGAAAAGAATTGTAACTTATATTAATGTCTACACATGACAACAATAGGTCATTAGCACTTTAATGGAAAACCAATACCAGTAACACAAGGGATCCAAAAAGGAGCTCAAACATCTACAAACAACCAAAGGCTGCAAACTAGAACTACAACAATAAAAGATTCTAACTACCTAGGAGGATTAAACCAGAACAGCTATACCCCAAAACCTCTGGAAAACCAGTGCTTTTTTAATTTTAAACAGTACAAATGACTATATCAGACAATGACCTGTTGCCAAAGATAAGGCCAACAAAAACCACAGATCGAGGGCCATGTGTCTGCATGTGCATGAACATTGGACCACCATCAGCAGCAACCACATGAATGACTACCTACAAGATCTGATAATGCAATTTCGAATGGCCTGAACTAAGTGTTTCTGGCTTGGTAATCCTGGGAAGATGCAAAGAACATCTCCTAGCAACTCCCCTATCATCAAAAGCGGACAGTCCAACACTAGAGAACAGGGTAATTATACGCATCTGAATGGCTCTCAAGGGTGGATGGAAGGGTAGGAAACCACCTAGGCCAAAGAACAGCAGCTCCACCACCTGATCTTACCAATCTATCACGACATGTGGAGATAACTATAGAATCAAGAGGACACTTAACATCTTCAACAGCTAGGATAAGCTTCAAATGGGTAAATAATCTGGTAGATTTCAGAATCCTCTGCAAATTCTGTCAGTTTAAGGTGTAGTTGTTTACGAGGATAATGAATGAAAGTAGCAAGTGGGCTTCTTGAACCTTAGTGCAAGCAATAATTTTCCAGCAATTTTAGTATTATATGGGGCATCTAAAAATCAGAAATGTAATAACTTATCTTAATTCACAACTGATGAGAGCACACTCTCAACTAGCCATAAGTAATCTTTCAGCCAGAAGCCTAACAATGTTAAAGATACATAAGATATAAGATAGATGATGGTGCCATCAAATAATTGAAAAAGATTCTTGGCGCAGAATGTCATCTTAGAATATTGAAGCTGTAGGGGAGACATCTGAGTAAAATGAATAAATTGTCGATATATATCATCCATAGAAATCTTCTTAATCAGCCCCACTTTTGGAATGAAACAAACAGAGTCAAGGTAAGAATACCTCCAAGCTGAGATCCAGTTGGTGGAAATGTCAATAACTTGAGTAGACAATCCCCTAGCATCACCATCCTTGTGGAAGCAATCCTCACTAAACAATGAGTTAAATAAGGGCCAACACAAGGCAAGATCACCCATGGCCTTGAGTTAATGGGCATGAAAATTGAGCTCACTAACACACATGACAAAGAAGCTAGGCAACAACCTTGAAAATGTGGGGAATTAATTCAATATAGATCCTTTTGGTTGCTTTTTACGTCATATTTTTATTAACTATACCTGTATATTTGATTATTTGATTATCTAAATACTTTCATCAACATTTAGAATTGAACTTGCAGATACACATAATATGTAACTAGCAAGGTTGGAGAATAAGAACAGCTCTAATTGTGTGAAAAGTAAACACAAAATAAAGGAACATGAGCATAATGATCAGTACGTGTGAGGCAAAGGCAGCCATGCAATAATCTCAAACTGGTCCAATGCAAACCTTCACACAGATTGCAACCATTCACATCTAATGCATCAAAATCATCAACAGGTTACACTCCTACATATAACACCTCAACCAACTTCCTTGTGACACAGACCTAGACTGGGGGATTGTGCAGGCAGAAGTTCTAAGATATGGTTTTGAATGTAAGCTAGCATTTTCTCATCAATGCCTGAGCAAAGATATTTAAGTGTCCAATGATTTTAACATTCTTGTATAGCCAGGCCAGCACAGCAATACTAACATATTATTCCCTTGTTTCCTGATCTTAAAGTTACTCTCACTTAACCAGCTGAAGAACACATTGATTTGTGGGTTGAATTGCAGAGAAAGAATGTCCAAGGTTTATAAGAAGGCCTGGATATAACTTGGTTCAGGGAAACAGAATATTATAATGTGTTATTCCCCTATGCATACCTCACTATTCTAATCACTGCAGTTTCTCATGAAATACATCCAGCCAATAAGGTAAGATTATGCATAATAGGGGCCTTATGTCTTTCAGCATAAATTTAGCAAACCATGATATGTATAGAAAATTGCAATTCTAAACAATTCAAGCAATTGCAAGTAGTGTCAAGTGCCAAAGTCCTAGCTCCCTTTGCATTTGTTGACAAAAGTCAAGTGATAAGATGATACTTCTATACAATTCTATTGTTATTCAAGTAATGAAGACACGCAATTTGAACAAAATAGTTTTTTAAAAAAAACACTCTGAAGACCATTTTGCCAATTGCAACATTTCTACTCATGGGCAACACCTATCTAACATGCTCAACTTCTGTAAGTACTAGATGAGAGTGCTCTCATGATATACTGTCATTTAATCTGTAAGTTAGAGAGATGCATTTGCTTTGTAAAGCAGGGCTAGATAACACAGCTTGTGATGAGCCTAAGTAATTAGCTAACACATGCTAGACAATTTAACAAATTCATTCATTCAGACCATGTAACCTAAACAGCACTGAAAACAAAAATAATAATTGATCAAGGGGGTCTAACATACAGTAATTATGATAATGAGAGTATTCCCATGAAACAAATGGTGGAAACAAATAAAAAAGAATGTAGAGCATGCATCTATGGCATTTTATTTTATTGAGGAAAAACAGACAACCATATGCATATGAGGACAATTGCCCATCATTGAAAGGGTCGCAGAAATCATGTCAATGAAAAATTAGCAATGCAACCAACTCAATCCATCAATGAGACTTGGCTTAAAATAAATTTGAGTTCCTTTACAAGTTTTCACCAGTACCATTACTAGACTACTGATGCTACTTCTACAACAGACCAGGCTATTTCAAATCATGCAAGAAATAATGAAAAATAGAAAATTATTGAAATTAAAACCATGAAGAAAGACTACAACAAAATGGAATATAAACAAGGAGCCTCAAAGCTCACCAAAGCTCGTGAAATCAAGAAAGTGATAACAATGGGAATATCTTTTGTTGTTAAAATATCAGCTGCTGCATTCAAAGCTAGTGCTATTCCCTGTCTTCCAGGCCAAGAAGGATCAACAGCATCACGTCCACTAGGAGTATCTCGCACATAGAGGGAGAATAATGATGAGAGGGTGTCCTGCAAAATATAAATTGAAAACACTAAATATGAAGCACTATCATATATAATTTTAATCAAATTAGTAAGTACAGTACAAACAAAAAGCCATTGACTACCTGTATCGTATCAGGGCTTTCATCCATGGCTGCAGCCAAAGCTTCCGCAGCAGCCTGACGAACATTAAAGTTCACATGGGAAAGTGCTGCAAGAAGGCGTGAGTAGTCTGTCCCAAAATCAAATGCACAACGTTCCCAGAGAGTCTCTGCTACTTCTGCAACTGACTGAGTCTCCACATCAAATGACTATCAGAAATTTGCTATAAGTAAAATAAACAGATTGCAATTCATAATGATTACACATTCGATAAGGAAAAGTAAAACCAATTGCTTGGAGACCATAATTGAACAGCAGAAAATAAGGTCTAATGTACATACAATCATTTGATGATTCTTAGAATATGCAATGGAAAAGGTGTTTCATTGATACCTGTTAGCATTATATATCAAGTTAAAGGCAAAAAGTTCAAGAAACTAGTGGCATATAGTTTAAACTCTGTAAGTGCATCACACTCAATTTTGTGACCAGATTTGCCTAACAGAGTGCTCACAGGCCACTGTAAGTAAAATACAAGCAGATCATGATACACACACAGATATCGCAATCAGAGAACCAAGTTAACCTACAGAGATTAAGTTTGTCTTACAAGACTTCTCAATGAATACGTATCTGATCATTCTTCACTGACTAACAATTTTTCTCCTACAAGAAGGGATTGCACACTTTCCTAGGACAAGGATCATTTTATCAAACCAGCAAGTTTGTGATGCCAAAAAGTTGCATAAGATCAAAATTATGTTCACTACTTGCAGGACACATTGCATCCAATGTTTTTGTCTTCAAGATCAGTTGATCCTTTGAGTAATCTGACATATTTCTCAAACAAAGAAATGATGACCAGTGTGGTTAAATGCTTGTAAACATAATTTTGAATAGGCTGATTTGTTTCCTCAACAGAATTATTTATAATGGATGAATATTGTGAGATTTCATCGCTTCATCTTAAAGAAGTACCTGTTGATGTAAATAGGTGTTTTACCTATCTAGTCATTAGTAGGTCCTATTTACATGTTAATTTTACTTAGGTCCTAGGAGGGAATCTTTCTAGAAGGTGTTAGTTGTTATTAGATCTTATCTTATCTTTTGACTTTAAATACTTGTGTCTTAGGTAGTTATGATAAGTTGTCGCATATCATACGATTAAGACACTTGTTAGGTCCTATTTACATGTTAAGTTTACTTAGGTCCTAGGAGGGAATATTTCTAAAAGATGTTTGTCATCATTAGATCTTATCTTATATTTTGACTTTTAATACTTGTGTCCTAGGTAGCTATGATAAGTTGTCACATGTCATAGGATTAAGACACTTGCCATAATCTTGTTTAATCCTATGTCTCGCCTTGGCTATATAACCAAGTGGTCTCATATGTAAATCACATTGATTGACATTATTTGCATCCTTTGATAGAATAGCATTACTCTTTCATAGCTGATCTCTCTTGTGCTTTCATGAAGTTCCTAGATCTTGGGTGGCTATAATCTTCAGCCAAATCTTGCATGGTGTAGAGTATTCTATACCAACTCTTACATGGTATCAGAGCTTGTGAGATTGCTTCTTGTTAGTCTTTATTCAAAGTACTAGGTTGCAAAACTTGGTAGATCTTGAAACGTTGAGTATGCTCTTCTCTTGCATCAAATGATGATTTAGAGAATAAAAAAACATTCAAAGAAATACCAAATTTGGGAGTTCTCTCTTTGTGGCCTTGTATTGCAAGTTCAAATCGGAGCTTGTTGGAGAAAATTTGAGCTCACCATTGAGTTCAGGAGGCTCGAGAAAGTAAGTTTTGCCTTTTGTTTCATCTAAATCGGACATATGAGGTCAAATTTATGAGGGTTTGAAGTTGAAGTGTGGTTGCCAAATCTGGGAGGTAGCTGCAATTTTAAAGCATTTTCGATCGAATCCAACCCTGCCATCATGTCTAGGAGGCCCAAAAACCCCAAGATTGACTATCAAAATCACTAAAATCGGATGACTTGCCTCGGGCCCTCAGAAAAAAATCTCTCCCTTGGCACCGTACGATCATTCGTATAATTTGTACAATGTCACAATCTCAAAAAAAATCAATCGCAAGCAAAATAAATTCGCAGGTCTACGAAAATTTTTCAGGTTCAAATTTTTTTTGCTTGGTTTGAAAGTTTTATTTAAAAATTTGTTAAATCAAATCAAAAAATTCTTTTACAAACCTGCGACTGTAGGGTACTGCAGTCGCAGGACCGCAGTCGCCAACAAATGCCACCATGTGGCCCAACCGAGGCCAGCCACACAACAGCACACCCACCAACCGCAAACCTGTCATCCTTCGCCACTAAACAAGCGAATATTACTTATTTCGCCATCAAATATCGGTGAAAACAAGAATATTATGTCGGATTTAAAGATTTTGTGTCGAGAGTTTGCTGACGACGGTTGTAAAGAATATTCTGGAGGTATATTTCGGTGACGGCCCCTTGGTCATCAATTTTAGGCCCATCGACTGTTGACGTAAGTACTACATCAACACTGACATGGGCAGGGCCTAAGGAATTCTCCCCGCCGCCCCCTCTCCATTGTAGTTTTGTTTTTGGAGGGCAATTTTCAAATGCCCATAACTTGGTCATACAAACTCCTATTCCGAGCAAATTTTTTTATTTGGGGTAGAATTTCACACTATTCGAAGTGGTGTAACTAGTTTTTTATTTTGGTGTCTGGTTTTTCCAAAAATTGCAAATTCTCACAAGTTTTGTTGAGTTGTTCTTATTTTGGAAACTTCTGGGGCTCTGTTCTTGCTCCTACAATAACATTTTTGGATGAATTTTTTTTTGAAGTGCATAATTTTTTGAGTACTTTCTAGTGGTGTGATCAGACTGATCCCATTTTATGTAAAAATTTTACTTTGAGCTTGTGGCCAAATTTGGCATCTATATGCACTAAGATCAAGTCCACTTCGTTGTCTTTAGCAAGTGGCAACTATAATCGCACCAAGTATAAAGTGCCAAAAATCATATATTGTTGGGGGTGTCTTGATTGAGTAATATGGGGGAGTAATAGTTGATTGCCTTCTTTTGCTTGTTTTGTGTTCTTGCAATGGGGAAATCTCAAATTGAACTCCTAACTCCATATAAATATGCTTCATGGAGAAAATCAGTATGGAATTATCTCATGATGAAAGGTTTAATAGATCATCTAAAGGAAACCATTCCTCAACCTACTGATGTTAAAGAATTGGCAAAATGGGAGCTTGATCGTGAGAAAACACTTGGATGCATATGTTCATTAGTCTCATTTGATTTACAATTTCATGTTGAATCATGCAAAACACCTAACAAGGCTTGGGAGACTTTTGAGAAATTGTATGGTAAAACAAGTAAGATTAGGGGATATTAGATTGATAATGAATTGATGAATCTTGATCCTAAAAGTTTTGACCACATCCAAGACTACATCTCCAAGGTTAAGCAACTAAGAACACAATTGAAAGATTGCAATATTAATAAAGAGGATTTACAATTGATTTTGAATGTGGTATCCAAGCTTGGTCCTAAGTATTCAGTGTTTGTTTATGGCTTTCATACCCATCGACTTTCTATGGGAACATCATATGTTGATCCTAAGTTTGATGACTTTGCAAATCTCCTAATCCAAGAGGGAAGCTAAGTTAACTAATATGGGTCTAATCAAGTCTTCCAAGTCACAAGCATTGTTGGCTAGTGAGTTTAAGGTACAAAAAGAATCAGGGAATCTCGATAAGACGAAAAAGAAGAAAAAGAACAAGCCACATAAAGAATTTGAATCCTCTCCCTCTAAAGGGGAATCATCTAAGAAGGAGAAGCCTACATGTGCATATTGCAAGAAAACAAGGCATGATGAACATCGATGTTATTCAAAAGAGATTGATGAATTAAAGCATCTTCTTAAGAAGCATCAAATCAATGAGTCTTCAACATCAAAAGGTTCATCATCTTCTTCTTCATCACAGTCCGATAGACATAAGAGGCAAGCACTTGTTGCAATTGCAAATTCTGAGTCAAATAGGTGGATACTTGATTCAAAAGCCTCACATCACATGGCTTCTACCGAGTGTATGTTCTCTTCATTTGAGACTTGTTCACCACCACACATCCTGATGGCTAACAACACATATATGCATGTTTGTGGGAAGGGATCCATTGACATGGATGACGGAGCATTCAATGATGTTCTTTGTGTGCCTTCATTTTCAACCAATATCCTTTATATCTATCAGATCACACATGGTAGAGAAGGCAAGAGTGTTGAGTTCACGCCAGATTCTGTCATAATCCGAGATTTGCATAGTAGAGCTATAGTTGTAGTTGGCGAGGTTGATCACCAATCACGGGTCTACACCTTAGCAGAGCTATAGTTGCAAATGGCAAGGAAAATGATCTTATAAGATAAAAATGTTGCTTCTCATGCAAAGAAGCTTGGGAGCCAAGCCACACATGTCTAAGAAAAGGACAAGTGCAAGTGTTGTCAAATATAGCAACAAAAAAGCCAGAAAAGAAGACCATGGAACCATAAAAGGTAATGGATACACCTAAGCCACAACTTTAGTAAGAGGTTAAGGAAGAAAAGAAGCCAACATCGGAAACACCAAAACTTGTTGTGGAACCTAACCTAAAGAAGGAAGAAAACATGAGGCAGCAATTCTCACTTAGGCGATGTCAAAGAAATTACCACCTAGAACAAATAATGAGGTAGAGAGGGGAGCTCTATATGATGATTCAAAACAGTGTGCAAAAAAGTATAAAGACTATTGACATTGAAAGTGATTCATTGATATGTAACAACACCATCAAAAGTAGGAATTTCGTAAATTGAAAATTAAAAAAATGAATTGATCTTGTTTGCCCCCTTCTTGATGGTTTTCAAGATTTTTTAGCATATTTATCAAGAGGCCAACACAACCGCAAACTTTTTAGCTAATCGAGCCATCAATCAAATTGATGAGATTGTTCTATCTAACAAGTATGACACTAAGGATGGCCTTCAAGGGATTATAGAATCAGTAGGGACAATTAGTGTTATCCGAGCAAAGAAAACCTTGGGGCACTCATGATTGATGCCATGCCTCCACAATTTCATAGTACAGAAAATAATCGAATAAAATCCAAATGTATTGTCATCCCATCATTAAGGGTGGAAAAGAACTTATTAATGGCATGGGTGCAAGTTCCATGCACCAAAGATGGTTCAAAGTTTAACAATTGATGGAAGATAGTGTTAGTGCGTAAGTGTAGAGTTAACAAAACAAATTCAAAGACTATTCAACAAAGTTGTGACCCAGGCTTCAAATGCCATCATTATAGTCGTCAGTGCCAAGAAGTTCAAGAGCGGACACATCCATGACTATATAATCCTCGAAGAAATCCTAATTACAATCGTCAACACAGTGGGAAGGAAAATATGGGGGAAGTCAGCTGAAATAAATACATTCACAGTTCACGGTGCAGTTGTGTCTTCACGACAATATCAAAGTATGATCAAAGTCAAGCAATTGGAGATGTGGGAGGTATTTTCAGCAAAGATATCTTGAAGGAGAACACTGTGATACAAAAATGATTTCCTCAGAACAGGTCTAATGAAGAGCAACCTTGAGGAGTTTAGAGGCTTTATGGCTAATCACCCTTCGCTACTTACCACTATGCAGATGTAGCGACTCCTAGAGTTGAAGGGTAAGCTTCTTTTCATTTTACACAACAAAAACTAGTGGAACTATACAAGAAATGTAATATCTCAATTCTCCTCGTCATAAGGATTTGTTTTTCCTATTTTATTTTAATCAAAGGGAGCTACCCCAATGGTAGCAACTTGTGAATAAGAAAAGAATATATATATATATATATATAGGCATCTCCATGTACCTGTCTTCTGTTTTTTAAATGGCATACTTGTACCAATACTTGTTGCCCATACCAGTACCAATCTCCTGGAAACTATGATTATTTATACTTACTAAATAAATAAATAAATATTGAAAATATATATTTTCAAAAGAATCAAAACATCCTATAGAATATCCTCTAGTTGCAAATTGAGCTTGTTTTCCAACATTTTAAATTCTACCAAGTTTGTCAAGAAGCTACATTTGCATCCATCATGGACCCCATGCCCGTTGTTTAAGATCCTGTGGAAATAGATTGAGATTAAAAGCAAAAAATACAGTCTCACCAACTTTTAACCTCCACAGTGCGGTCCAAACTTAAATAAAATAAAATTGTAATATTGGTTATAGCTACAGCTAATCAATTGTTGCAGTAGAGAATTATGACCATAGTTCCATGAATTTTCCTGATGTGGGGAGGGCGCGGGGGGGGGGAAGAAAGGGGACCAAGGGCCTAAGTTTGGGGACGGTAGCGAGGTGATGATGGGGGGCCGACGTTGAAATACATATAATACCTAAAAAAATAGTTATAAAAAGATGTAAAAGAATTACAAATGAAACTTTGGCAAACTAGTTTTGGACATTTGAATTTTGAAGTGAACATTAACTTAGTGTCACTCTTCTTCTTGCTCCTCCTCAACCCTCTTGCTCTTCATTCTCACTTTCACCTTACACTTGCAGCTCACTCTCACACTCACACTCACACTATTAGCTTCTTGTTGATTTGTTTTTGTGAATTAAAATGAGGATAGGAGGCAGTTTTATAAAGTTTGTGGTGTTTGGTGGAGCCCATAGGCCATTAGAGTTCAACCTTGGGCATAGAGTTAAAAGAAAAATTTTATTTTTTATAAAAATATTTTTTGGTCATCTAACTGTGTAATGTCC
Organism: Sequoia sempervirens; assembly: GCA_007258455.2. Taxonomy (NCBI): domain Eukaryota; kingdom Viridiplantae; phylum Streptophyta; class Pinopsida; order Cupressales; family Cupressaceae; genus Sequoia; species Sequoia sempervirens. The sequence goes on from VDFB02264941.1 coordinate 98,356, forward strand.
CCTTCTCAATCCTAAGCTATTCAGTGGTTGTTAGCCTATTTCCAGAGTCTCGTAGGCTAAATGGAGGAGTTAAGGGGATTCCATGATCTTTGGAGGATTCGTATCTGCATATTCTAAAGTGTATACTGTTATTGCCAAAGAGCTTTTGTGGGTTTTTCTAGGTTTTTTTTTGGGTCTTGGCTGGCAATATTGCTATTTTTAGCAATGACTATTTTTAGCAACATACTATTTTTAGTTTCAATGTGATTCAGTTTGGGCCAGTTTGGAGTTTGTGCTCACTCACTATTTTTAGCAATTTGCTATTTTTAGTAAGTGCTATTTTTGGCATGTGGTCCTAGCCTCTTTCCTCTAGCATTTCAGTGCAGTGGTTGGCTGTTTCAACTATGGTGAGTTCTGATGTTTTTGGCATAATTTTCATTCACCCATTTCTTAACTCTTCAAAAACGTGATGTTGTGACTTAAGTTAAAAAGTTCAAATATGACCCCCTCTTATTTTTAAAAAGAGGACTTGCACTTCTTAAGGTGTACGCCTAGATGAGGGGCAAAAAGAAATTAAATTAAATTAAAAATTATTTTTGGAAGTGGGCGTCCCTTTTGGAGGGAAAAGTTTTTTGGATTTGTGAGCCCTAATTTCTATATAAGCTCACCTTGCGCTCTCATTTAGTTTATGCTGATTTGAGATAACGAAATGTTGTCAAAATGTGGATTGAATCCTTTGGGCTTTGAGGACGAAAACCCTCAAGGTGGCTCTAGTTTCAAAGTTGAGAGATACTCCCTAGCTAGGCGTTGGTGTGGCTTCACTGCAGGAGTCACCATTGGAGCTTTGGGTGAAGATTTTCAGTTTGTTTTTAGTTATGAATTAATGCAAGAGCATCTAATGGTACTAGCAATCTTGCATCACCAAAAATATTGCTATTTTATTTTTGTTTATTTTCAATAAGGGTTTAGGGGTTAGGAGAATAAATATTTTGATTTGCAACTTTGTAATTTCCCTTGTGAAATTTTAATTGTAAATTTGGTGGGAATTATGCATTTATGAATATTTTCTAAGGCAAAATTAGGAAAATACCCCTCTTGGGCATCCCATTCTTGGTGGGGACCATTTGGGGTCCATGTGCTTGCATGTTCAATTGCATGCTTTGCATGTTTGTGCCACAAGCTTTGCATGTTGCTACATGTTCGTATTTGGAGCCGTCGGAGCCGTCGAGAATCATTGAAGATGTCATAGTTGGCAAAAATCATCGGTCAAGAGCTAGGTGCCCATATGTGGGTCATATTTGCAATGAATAATTTTATATTTTATATTTTTATTCTTCTCAAAATGGGGTGTTGGATTTCAAGGTGGTAAATGGAGGTTGTTTGGGAAACCAATGGTGGTTTTCTCCTCACACAATTTCTATATAATGATGCTTGCTCATTTGGAGAAGGGGGGGCTTTTGGAGAGTTGGTGGTTGCATACCCGGATGTTGTCAGAATGAAGCCAAAATGTTAAGTTACAGATTTTTGTATGTGTGAAGCCCATGTTGTATGGGAGAATATGAGCTCCATGATTATGTAATTCATTTTCAGATTTTGAATATAATATATGTTGCAAATTTCTCTTCCATAAGTTGTGTTACATTATAATTTGCTGCCTTCTTGCATAGTGTATTATATGTGTTTGGTTTCAGATTTGAAAGGGAGAGTCTCCCTCTTCATCATGGATTGTTTTGATATTTTCTAGTAGATATATTTTGGATGCGATAACTGTTCTTGCAGAGCTTTTGGAGTGTTTTTGGAGTGGATTTCTGAAGTTCTATGCTTGCTGGCCGTGCCTTTCAAGCCTAGGCTGTACCATCAGTTTTGCTTGTGCTGATTGGAGGATTGCCAAACTTTTTGTGGGTATTGCTTTATCCTTTTTGGCAGACTTGGGCAACCCCCTTGTGCAAGGTTACAAAATTTTCGATGGAGGTTTAAATTTCTAGCAGCCAATCACCCCTCTCAGCCAGCCATACCATTTGGAGTTTCATGAGCATTGGGTGTTGTGAAGATTTCTGCTCTCTTTCCTTGCTGTTCAGTCTGATTTGGTGGCACCTTGATCAACCTATAACCTTGCAAACAATTTGGGAATGTTCTTTGATGTTTGGATGATACTCTTGGGAGACATGCCAACTTGTAGCTTGCTGATTGGAGAGATTTCAGATCTGCTGACAATAAATTCTAAGTGTTGTAGACTTGCTGCAACCCATTTTCTGAGTTAGACCAGTCCTCTATTTGCTTCTACATTCAGGTATATATTGTTGTTGTTTCATTGGGGTATCTCGTTTTCAATGGGCTGGATGTATTTGGGGTGTTGCTATCCTATTTCTAACTCATAGCAGCTGGATTGTAACTGTTGATATCATTGTATTGAGCAACCTATTGTAACACTGATTGGTAGTACCATTCAGTGGTTTGCTCTTCTTGTTTCGGCTACTTACCCCACTAAATATGTGGTATTGTATCTCACCCCACTAAATAAGTGGTATCTTTCATATTCCACTAAAGAAGTGGTTGTTAGTACTTACCCCACTACATAAGTGGTCCTTATTGCACTCACAACTAGAAAGCGGAAGAGTTCTCTATTTTCAATTGTACCCATTGCACAAGTGGTTTTCTTTCAGTACTACTCACCCCACTAAACAAGTGGTTCCTTTCCAACATTGCAATGTAAACCTTGCCACTGTATGCTCTCACCTTGCCCACATCGAGATCTGGGTGATCAAAAAGTGGAAGGTAACTAATTATAGTTGATTATCTTTGCTTATTATGTTATCATTTGCAATGTAAACCTTGCCACCATATGCTCTCACCTTGCCCACATCGAGATTTGGATGATCAGAAAGTGGAAAGCAGTTTATGTCAGTTACTTATCATTGTTATTTTGCTAAAGCTAACAATTGCAAAAATCAAAAAAATTGAGGTGGATATTACAGGCCGGAGGAGACTCTTGCGCGTCCCCGAGATAATCAGGAGACTCCTAGGAGTCCCCTAGACGTCTTGGGGATGTCCCAGAGTCCCCAACATCTCAACAACATTCCAAAGACAACAGCGCTAGTGACAGGGCGGAGGGGGGATGTCCCCCCCCAAGCCCCCAAGTCTCTGAGATGTCCCCATCTCAGAAACACAGGGTTTTTGGGGGGACATGTCACCACATGGAACACAGATTAAGACCCTGTAGGAAACACACAAAAAAAAAAAAGATAACAGCTGCGGAAACAGTCTGAATGTCCAAAATCAATCAGAAAAAATTATTTAGTTAGTTGGTATTGCAAAGGTGCATGGTGGCAGCTGGTTTTAAACCCTAGCTGGACTTTAAAAATCACAGGTTGAAGTCAAAATCCAAAAAAAGTTTGAAAATCATTAAAACCCACAACTACACACGATTATGCTGGACAAAATAAGTAAAAGTACATTGACTACAATTTATTGAAAAAATGGTAAAACCCAGTGATTCACAATTTCTTCTTCTATGCATACAACATTGCATTCTGAATTCAGAGGATTAAATATTTTATGAAACTGACTTTCTTTCAACAGACATCTTGAGATTATATATTGAAGAAGCAGATAAATACAAAAACTTCTCTTGGTTTTTCTCTTCAAGAAACAAATTGCATTTAAGCGCCATTTTGCAAAGAAAATATGACATTATATTCAAAATTATTTATAAACAAAAGATAAAGCATAAAGGGTATTTACAGTCAAACCTTTTCAGGATCATGTAAAGCAATCCAAATACTTGTCACAACATCAATATTATCAGGGACAGCCCCTTTAGAAACAGCAGGGACACACTTGATTGCATTCAAGCAAGCAATCCGTACATGAGCATGTTTCAAATATATTCCACCAAGTGCCTGGTAGAAACATTCACATTAAATATTTTCAAAAACAATGTTATTAAAATCAACAATAAAGATATATCTCTGCAAAAAGACAACTGTATTTAGATGCACACCGGTGCTACTTCACTGGCATGGATTCCAAGGCAAAGCTCATTTAACATGGGCCCAACTGTTGCTTGGTATGCTGGCATGTTTCCAAGAACATTATACAGAACCTGCAACAAAAGACCACAAAGTTATCGGTAACAATATAGCTGAAAGTACCACATTTCTTGACTAAAACGTCAATACTAGAGATAGAGCACAACTAACCGTAATCATCCTGAGCCTAGGAAGTGGAACAACTGGATCCAGATGCAATGAAAGGATATACAGAACATCATCATGGACTTTTGTCTTCTTTGGTGATAGGAGAATCTGCTCCAAGATCTATTTCACATAAAAATGTATACATCTGTTTAGTGGCAGACCATGTTAACCATAAAAAGAAAATATTTGGATAAAAATATTCACATCACACTCTTCTGAATAGAAAACACAATATAGCAACAGAGCTCAGAACTCATTGACTAGATTACCGGAAAAATGAATGTAAAAGAATCAGCTGGAAGTGGTCCATCTTTACATGCAGTTACCAAACCAGCAACAATCCTTTCAAAAACACCAGGCATTTTCTTCTCCTGTGCATTGGGTGTATCAGAAGGTAAAACCAGATCTTCTACAACTGATGACTTCGATGTAGCAAGAGTTCTCAGTGCAGAAGCAATATCAAGTGCTAAATGCCTTACAGGAGGCGCAACACATCTTGCCAACTTCTCCATGGTCACAAATGCATCGCTGTTAACTATAGGTGAACTTAGCAGTGGCATCACATAATCTTCCTGTTAAAAAACAAAGGTTCTATTAGCCAACAAAATGTCACCATCCTTCATCTAAACCTAAAAGCATTAGATGAAATTAAAGATATTGATAACCCTTTCCTCCGGTTACTGCCAAGAATGTGAACAAATGAACATAATGTAGTTCAAATAATGCCTAGTAACATAATCCATTCATATGTTGTTTTCAGACTTGGTTTCCTAGCTCAAGACAAATGTCTATAACAAGAACAGGCAACAGCAAACAGCAGAACATTAACAAGAACAATTCAAATACCAAAAAGTATACTTCAAAAGATGACCAAATATGTACATATTTTAACAAGGGAAACAAAAAAATAAAACATGCTAGGTTTGTAACAGTACTCTTCATCTTCATCAAACTTTTCTCTATTTAAGAAAAAAAAGAGTTGATCTCAATCCACAAATAAGATGTAAACCTGTGCCCACCTGGACTTGAATTATTGAAAACTATCTCAATCATTTTAGCAATAATATAAAAGTACACGAAAAAGTCCATAACAGAGACATTTGGTACTTAGTGCCCCCTTCATGGGAATTGTAAAAGAAAACTAAAACCATATGACCCTATGTTCCACAGCATTTCCAGGACAGATGAATGGGGACAGCAATATATATCAAAACTCAGATATATAAGCTTTGACATTTCTCAAATATTACACATTAAAAATAGATCAAAAATATCAAGCTACAAAGTACATAATATGTTTATATTGAACAGTTACGTAGACAATAAAGTATATATTTCGTAGCTACAGTGGCACCAAATTTTAGCAAAAAAAATAAAGGCATTGAACATACAACGTGCCCAATCAGTTATTCTGCAGGACTAAACTACTAAAGAATACTAACAAACAATTCAAACTGTTCTCTTGATGGACATAGGATCGCCATATTTCCAGGTTAAGAACACAATGAAAAACAGAGTGTGCAAGCCTATGATCCAAATGTCACATTGTTTGGAGAGCATCCAAACATATCAAGCAAACTATTGTATCCAACTTTCCTGAGGTGCCTCTGGAGCCACTTGGAAATTTTCTAAAAAATTGCCATATTTGGCATCAGGCAAGGTGTGCTTTAAACTTCAGGTCATGAGTTTCATTTGTGTAAGCAATGTGTTTGAAACTATGCATACTCGATTCCTCTTCTTTCCTTTCTCTGCAAGTTCACAGCCATGAATACAAAAACGATTGTGGTAATTGTGATGGAATTGTAAATGGATGAGTGGGCATGGGAGCCCTTGATGCCCTTTTTCTGTTTATTATAAAAGTAAAAAATGGTATGCATCCCAATTTCCACAGAGAACAGAGATGGCTAGAGAAAATCCAAACATCCCTGAGTCCTAGAGACAGGAACTGGGGTGAGAGTAAGCATCCCCATGCATCCCTGATATAACCCTATAAACCTTCACATACAAGAAAATCTATACATTATTGTTTGGAAGAAACCATATGAACCAAGTACAAATTCAAATAGCCATGTGATGGTCACTGAAACAAAGGACGTAATTAATGATCAGAATGGCTGCGATTAGAGAGGAGGAGGAGGCCTCCACACCCCTCAAGGTACTAATGGACAATTTTGAGGCGAGATTTATTGTATGAAGGTGTCATGTCCCCCCAATTGTAACACATTGAAATACATTGAAATGCAAATAAACATTAGCAATTTAATGCTATCATATTTTAGTATTGAAATACAAATAACGAAGTGAGATAAATATCAAAAATATATATATAAATATAATAACAATCTAAATATTATTATTATAATTATAATTATCGAATATAAATATTAACAGCAAAAAATAAATACTTACAATTTAACATTATGATAATTATAACTATTATAACATAATAAATTATACATATGAAATTGATATATAAAATAAATACGAAACAATAAATTAGCAGCCAGCGATGAGTAATAATAGGAAAGCATTTGCTATGACTAAGGAGTATTAAGCTATCGGCCTTTGATTTCCTTGGCAGCGATTGAGATTAATTAATCACTAAACAACAGCAAAATAAATAAATAAAAGACAAATTCATTAGAGGCTACAATAAGCATTAATTTCTTAAGATAGCCATCAATGGTTGTTAAGTCATAAAGGAAATAAAATGAATCTCAAAGGCTGCAACTTAAACAAGTTTTAAAGGCAGCAATCCAAGCTTGTGATCAAAGGACATGCCCTTTCTAAAGACACCAAACAAACCATCTTAAGACAGCAATTACCATATGCAAGGGGTGTGAATAATAGAAAAGCCATGTCTCTTGACTAATGGCTGTGTCTTTTGGGGCAGACCGGGTCATACATAAAGGCAGATGGAAATGAATATATTGTTCAATCAGAAATCTGGAAAAGCAGCAGTTGGGAAAGAAGAATAAAATATATTGTCAAGAATATATTTGAGCAGTAAGTTTAAACATAATCATATATATATATATATTGATAATATATATATACAATTATGCAATAACGATGCTTGCAGCAATTATTGAGCATTATAAGTAATTATGACTCGCTAATATAAAGGAATAAATTGTATATATATTTATTTATGAATTGTCTTCAACCTATGATCAATCAAATATAAGGTTGAAGGAGGCAAGTTAGGAGAATGCTGTTTACGAGCCTCCCATGCTAAGTACGCCACTCAGAGGGTGGAATAGTCTTGGTCAGACATTCCTACCGCTTGGGGCCAAGAGGTGGGTAGTCTTGGTCGGACGCTCATGCTCTTGTGTTGGAATATTTTGCAATGCTCCACGGGGACTCATCCCCATCCCGGAAACGTTTCGGGGACTTGGGAGACTTGGGGACTCCTCATAAACTTCCCTTCACCTTTGCATTTAACAATGACACAAACTTGAGCTCCAATTTTGATATAGACCTACCAGTTGCATTTGCTGATTAGGGACAGCCATATATTTTCTATGTTTTTGTCATTTTATAGTTGAATCTTGAAGCCTTTCTGCATTTTGTTATAATTCTTATTTAATATGTATTCACATTGACAATAAAAGCATTTGAATTTTGTTAATTTGTTTGTCAATTCTCATGTGAAATCTCAATTCAAGTCTAATGTTATGTATTAATCTTCTACAATGCCTATGATGAATGCTTTATCAATGTTTTGATATGAATATTTGAAATTTCTCTATATTTTAAAAAAATTCCCTATTTTTTATAGCCGTCCCGTATCATCCCCTAAAAAATGACCCACAAGTACCCTCGTACCAAAAACACGTCCCACCATCCCCTACCATCCCCGTCCCCAAAACTTGGGGGAGCATAGATATTTTGTCATTGATGCCAAGGTTGAGCTAGGTGCCTGCTTGAGCTACCTGGTTGCGTGCTTGAGCTGCTTGCCTACCTGCTTGAGCTGCTTGGTTGCTTGGTTGAGCTGCTTGCTTGTCTATTTCACCAAAATGGTTGTGTGTTTCAGCTGCCTAGTTGTCTGCATCAACAGCTTATTTATCTTCTTGTCAGCATTTCTTGCCATGTCAGATGCCAAGCCAGAGTTATTTGTTTTGGCACGGTACTTTCTTCTAATACCTTTATATGTATTTATGGCGGTTTGAATTGGTCATCGTGGCTTATGGTATTGAATCCTCTGCATCCATTTGTTATCGACAGCTTGTTTAATTCACCTGAAGACTCTTTATTTTGAGGTGGTTTTCAAAACATTATGAATGCATTTTCAATGTTTATAGTGTTGTGTTTTTTGGTGCGAATAATATAAAGGAGTTATTTCTATGTTAGATATAATATCTACTTCGCCGCGTGGATGAGAAGTGTCAAGCTTTTATTAAGAGAAGAGTCGGGCTTCTTTAATACAAAACTTTAGCCGAGTTCAAATATGCAAAGGCGTTTATAAAAAAATCACTTCATTTTTAAGTGGACGGCTAAATTGTCAGTGTATACGTTTTATGAAGGGGTTTCTAACTTATCAAATTTCTTTTTATGAGGCATGAATTCTTGGCGGCTCTTATTTGTATAAAACGGCTTCATTTTATTTCACTATTTTTATCTAGCGGCTGGCTACTTATTGGCGGCAGCTTCATTCATATGTCTCTTCATTCACAACATGGTCTTCTTTATTCTCTTTGGGTGATTCCTTAATTTGCATTGATTTTTGGTAACGTCTTGCTTTTGTAGTAGCTAAGATACTAGACGACTCCTTCAGAAATTATGCAGCGATGGTTTCTTTTATTGTTGGCAGCTTCAAAAAATTCTTTATTGGGCATTTTTATTATATCTTGGCAGGGACGTTTTTTTTGGAGTCCAAGTTTGAATTTTTTTTTTGGCACAACTTCAGAAATTCATGAGGCAACTTCAAATTTCTTCTATCGAGCGACTATTTTTATTGAAGGATATTTTGTTTAGAATGGTCCACAAAGCAGAGATGTGGAGTAATGGCTATCGATTGAGGTGCAAATAATGCTGATTAAATCGAATAAGGTTATCGGGCCTTTTAAGTATGAGACGGTTTTATGTGTGAGTCTCTCCTTATATAATGTCGGTTTCTACAGCAGTCTGGACTCTCTTGGTTTAACTCTATTCTATCTGAACCTGAACGATGCATGGAGAAGTGTTTATTCTTGGGTATAACTTGTGGTATTGTGCTATCATGAAATATTCTCTTTGTTGATGTTATACAGCGTCGGTTGTCACTTCCAGCCGATCTCCTTTACCTTATTTGATAAATTAAATAATAGCCAAAAGCTATTTAAATTATAGAGACAACGATCTATCTTGAAGAGGCACGATTTATTGTGGAGGTGCGATTTAATGAAGAGGTCTGATTTCCTTGTTAAGGCCAACATCATGTTTAATGTGGGCGCGATTTGTTATGAAGGGTTGTGAATTTATGTGGCCGACCTCTTGCATTTAAGAGACATGATTTTTGGAAGAGGCCAACTTGCTGATTATGAAGAGTCGCGTCTCTTTCTTCATTTTGTATATATTCTCATTGGTTGCACTTCATTCATCATCTATTCATTTTCATTCATATTCATCATAAGTTCAAGTTCATCAAGTGCGAGTTCATCTACAAGTGCAGATCGATATTGTTGAAGGTTGAGTTTCATTATCAGCAAATTACATCTGGTTGTATCTGTGATTGCATCAGTTTGTGGTGTATACTCTTGGCCTCATTATCGGCCTCTATTGTAAAGGAGACTTTCTTTGTGATTCAACATATAAGTGATATATTGTTGCTGGATTTTTCTCCCTCAAGTGGAGGGTTTTCCCAAGGTATCTGCTGTGTTATTGTGTTGAATTTTGAATTAATTTTCTGTGCTCTAATCTAATCATAAAACTAGCATGGTATCAGAGCAGGTTTGAAGAAGATCTTGATCAAATTTAGTATTGCAACGATACTCTTTATTCTCTTTCTCATTGTTGATTACTTCTATCTCTTCGTCAAGATGGTGAACGGTCTCAAGATTGAGGATAGACTTGAGGGAGCATCAAATTTCACATCTTGGAGATTCAGGATTATGCTCACCTTGGAAGAAAATGAATTGGTAGAGTTCGTGGAGAGCAAACTCCCCAAGCCTACGGATGAGGAAGAGAAGGTTCAATAGAAGAAGAAAGATATTAAGGCGAAGAAGATGTTAGTTGATTCCGTGAAGGATCATATTGTTCCTATTGTCTCCAAGTTGAAGATGGCAAGAGAGATGTTTAAAACTTTGGAGGAGATGTACGAAATCAACAACACAAGCCGAGCACTTGCACTGAAGCAACAACTCCATCATGTTAAGATGGCGAAAGGAGAATCTGTTATTGCTTACTTCATGAAGATTTCCGAATTGAGAGATCAACTCTCTACTATTGGTCATGTTGTTGATGACAAGGACTTGACCATGCTTGCCCTTAATGGTCTTCCTTCATCTTGGGAGTCTTACATTCAAGGAATCAGCGCAAGATTGAAACTTCCCAAGTTTGATCGTTTGAGGGCAGATTGCATTCAAGAGGAGTCTAGGTTGGCTGCTAGAGGCATTGGTCAAAGCTCTACTAATGAAGACATTCATGTTCTCGCCTCTCAATCCTCGAAAAAGAAAGGGAAAGATGGGAAGAAAGGATATTTCAAGAGGAATAGAGACAAAGGAGTTGATGGTGCTCCCGCATTCAAGAAGAAGAG